>LPNX010254630.1:214819-361967 GCA_001517045.1 Pseudotsuga menziesii | reverse complement strand
TCAAAAAAGAAAAAACCAAAATTGGTCCAGAGGGGAGACCAAAGAACTCCACATAAAGTTTTTACATATATTCTATGGACAGTGGTAGTATATACCCTAATAAATTGTTGATTGAGTAACAAACAGAAAAAGATAAACTAAGGAAGCCATTAAAAATTAGCCTGTGGGCTTCATTGGCTGGACTACCGACTCCTCCATGGGCTGGGTTGCTACAGGGTTGTCGCGGGCCTGACTGGCTTGATTCATGCTGACCAAATGCTGAAGGTCTTCTTGGATTCTGTCCACTTTTCCCATCATTTCTCTGAGGTTGGATTCGGTGTCATCAATCCTAGAATCATGATTGCTTATCTGGTAGGAGGTATAGCTGACTACCTCACCCATATCCTTCACCTCTTGAACCAGTGCTTTGTTATCCATTATACCTATGGCCATCATTTCATACAAACGCTTGAGGTTTTTCTTCAGGTCTGCAATCCCTGCATTCTCATTTGTCGGATTCATATTGCCTTGCCTAGGAATGTAAGTGTCAAGAGCTATGCTAGAAAAACTGAGATGAAGATTTTGAACATCACCTTCCAAAATTTGAGCCTGAGAACCACAGGAAAACTCACCAAGAACCGAGTGGAGAATGCTAACTTCTCGTAGAAGAGAATCGCAGTCTTCCATACTTCTACAGGAAAGAGTGCCTATGGCTCCTTCCTTCCACCCGGAGCAGTTGCAACCAAGAATCAAATTACTGCCTACTGTAAAAAACTCACCAACAGGAAGATTGAGCCCGAGACCAGAACTCAAACACTATAGAGGACTGCCGGCATGGGGAGAGCAATGACAGGAGAAGAAGGCTGCGAGTGCAAGCCTTTCTTTAACGAACACCCTGCAAAAAGGAAGAGAATCCCACATGATCTCCTGAAGAATTCTCTCGTCGACGCCTGATATTACATTCAACAGCGTCCTCTCCGGCGAGAAAGCAGAATGAGCAAGGACTAGACCACTGTTCAATGGAGCTGAGGGGTGAGAATGAAGTCTGAAGGAAGCCAGAATGTGAGGGATGATAGGACCTGGAGTGTGTGGGCTGCAACAACAATAACGCTGGAAAATACGAGAGTTAAGGGTGTCGAGGATCGAGGAGGGCGGGAGCACACATGGCGTTGGCATGGGAGGCAGTAGGACGACCAATTTATGCGCTGGGGTCTTCACAATTAACCATGGCATCATGATCAATGCGATGGGGAATAAAAAATTTTAAGCCATAGTTCATTAGGGTATAGGTTTAGGGGGGGGATCGACCCCATTGAGTTGAAAATGCCCTTGTGGATGGGAAGCTCCCACATTTGCTAAGTCATTGGCGGCCACATTATTTGAGCGAAGGATATGATAAAATTCATAATGGGGGGATAGAAGAAGGGTAGTTTTCTCATACAACCGACGATAGTTTATCGAGGCATTGGTGTATCCATTGAGCATTTTATATATGACATGTCTAGAGTCGCCAAATATCACAACCTTGTAGTGATCAGAGTTGGCGGGGATTGTTAGTCCCTAGAGAAGAGCCATCCATTCAGCCTTATTATTAGTCCTACATCCTATTCCCCAAGCAAAGGTTTGTTCAATTTTTCCTTCAGGATCCAGAAGGATCCCTCCCGCACCTGCCACCCCTAAAATAAATTATTATTTAAAATTTAGATAAAATTATATTTCATTCATTTAAAAAAAAATTATAGTTTTTTATTACTTTTAAAAATATTATCATTTTATTTATATAATTTTATAGTTTTTATTACTTTTAAATTTTTTATTATTTTATTTAAATAGTTTTAATGTAATATTCAATTTACAACATTAATTTATGTTTTTCACATATTATATATATTTTAAAATTTATTTAATGATAATATTTTAATTTTATTTAGTCATAATAATTTTAACTAACAATTATAAGATGATATTATTATTTTTTTCATTTGTTTTAATTGGAAATGGTTCATAATTGTTTTTAAAAGCATTACTTAGTTAGCATAAAGTTATTTCAAATATAAATAATATAGTTGTGCAAAAATTGTATGCACTATTTTTCATAATTTACAAAAAAATTAAAGGATGGCATAAACCATAGAAAATAAATTCTTAATTCTCATAATTTATAAAGAAGTTAAAAAACAAAACTATTTTTTCATCTCACAAAAAGTAGGAAAAATAAATAAATTATTTTTTTCAGCATGGTCTATGTTTCTTTAAAAAAATAACATATTAAAAAAAACAACATAATTAAAAAAACAAAAATTAGTTACATTAATATTCTACTTATATTTAATATGATAAATAAAACAATATAATAAATATTATAAATCATTGATTTCATAAATATTTTATGTATATTAAGAATAAATGAATGAGAATAATATCCTCGTTTTAATTTATTATACATAATATAGTGATTTATTGAATTTTGATTATGGATAAAAAATGATTAAAATGACTAGTTTTATATACGCTTTCATTATGATAATAATAGTATTATGTTAAAATTAAGGACATTTAAAAAAAACAAAAAAAATGTTTTAATAACTATAATAAGATTTGTTTGTTAAGAAATAAATTTCTTAATTCTTATTAATAGTAAAATTTTTACCTATCAAGATGACGGCTGCGCAGCTATCCTTTGGTGGGCCCCTCGTGGGCGCTCTGCTCCTCTGACTACCCTGCTAGGTGGGTTTGAAAGGTCTCGTGCCCCCGTGGGATCGTCCTCCATTCCTAGGCGGCGGCCGGACATGCTGGCCGAGGGTGAGCGGCCCCCTCTGGGCCCCAATGCCGAGATCCAAGCCTTCAAAGCTTTAATCGCAAGAAGATCCAAGGTTGTGCCCCAGTCTGTGATCCCCAAATTCGTAAAGAGGCTTAATGAGGTTCCTACCATTGATCTGCCCCCCTTGCATCCCATGCAGGTTGCCATCTCGCTGGCAGATCAGGCATTAGTGGGCCAATTTACAGGTCTTTGGCCCTCTCCTAAGACTACAGATAACTGGATTCAAAAAAACTGGAGACCCCTCATCTTGAATAGTGTCACATGCTATGCAGTCGGCAGGGGATTCTTTCTCTTTGAATTCATTACTAAAGAAGATCGAGAACTGATTTTTCGGAGCAGACCATACTTCATGGGTCCACAGGGATTATACTTGAACAGATGGAACCCGGATTTTGATCTTGCCATCGACGTCCCTAAAGTAGTCTTGGTTTGGGTTCACCTCCCAAACCTCCCGATCCACTGCTGGATTGCTTCCTCCATGCTAGCTACCGGAAACAAGCTGGGTAAGTATATTGATAAGGTTCACCCTAAAGACAATTACTCTTGCGCCTGCATTTGCGTTGAAGTATATCTGGAAGCAGGGCTTCCTGAAGCAATCAAACTGGTTATAGGGGAATGGCATCATTTTCAAAAACTGGATTATGAACAACTGCCTTTCAAGTGTCATCATGCCATGAATATGGCCACTTCCAAAAAAACTGTCCCAAGAAACCTTCAGACACTAAAAAAGACCCTGAAGAAGGATGGATCCAGGAAAAAAGATCAAAATCTAATCTAAGGTTTCCTCCTAAAAAAGCCGAGAAACCCGGACTTGTTAAAACTTCGATCGCATCTTTTGATCGTATTCCTAACCCTGTTGCAAATGATGCCCCTTCGATCACTGAGGAAGCCCCAGAGCCAGAAGAAGAAGACCCTATAAGCCCGATCCAGGATCCACCCAACCCCATGCCCCTTGGAAATAATCAGGAGGGGAATAGTCCCCCAGCATCTCTGATGTAATCCTCTGAGGAAGAGCTGTCAGAAGATGAAGAAGGAGAAATTCGTCTTCAACCCTCTCCCTCAAAAAAGAAAGGCAAACAAAGAAGGAAAACGAACAAGGAAAGAAGAGAAGAAGCCACCTACAAGGATAAGCTGCTGGGCTCGCAAGTCACTCTAGAAACCATGCTAGGCTCCAAAAATACAAGACAGAAAGGGCAGCCAAAAGGGGCTACCAAAACCCCAAAAGGTAAGTAATGAAGATTGTCTCCTGGAATTGCAGAGGTCTAGGCAGCAAAAAAAGCTGGAGTCTATGAAAGACCTCATCTGCACTGCTAGCCCGGACATCCTTCTGATCCAGGAGACAAAAAAGGAGGAGGCCTGCTTCCTTCAGTCAGCCCCTCTCTTTTGGAAGTTTAGTGAAGGCCTTGTGGTCAGCGCTAGAGGCGCCTCTGGGGGACTTGGTACCCTCTAGGGAAAAGATGCCTTTGATCTTATTTCATCTGTTTCAAACACTCACTGGATCCTGTCCATTCTCCGGTATTCAGCTAAGCCTTTTCAATATTTACGTTCTTGTACTTTATCTGGAAAAAAAATCCTACTGGCAAAGTATTCATGATAGCCTCTCCTCCCTAAACCTGGATAACATCATTCTTACCGAGGATCTGAATATTGCGCTGAGTGTCAAGGAAAAAAAAGGGGGTTCAATCGTCAGAGATCCTCTCCGTGAAACGGTGGAGGATATCATGATCAACTAGGACCTCAAGGATATCAAACCTACCTGGGGCAACTTCACCTGGACGAATCGCAGAATAGGGCCAGGACACATTGCTGCCAGACTAGATTAATTTCTCATTCACCACTCCTTCACTGCCTTTGGTTTCAGATCTGATTGGAAGATCCTCCCGTTCAGCATGTCAGATCACAAGCCGATCCTATTGGATCTTATAGAAGAAAGAAACCTTGGCCCCTTCCCCTTTAGGTTTATCCCCTGTTGGATCTCTCAAGCAGGATTCATGGACCTGGTAGCCTCAAGCTGGGCTGTCCATGTTTCTGGTTCCCCCTTCTTTTTCTGGGAAGAAAAATTAAGAAGACTAAAAAAATATCTCAAAATTTGGGTCAAGTCCCTCTCGTCCCTCTCTGCAGCTCGGATGGAAGCGCAAGTCAATCTGGAAAACCATCAACTCTCCATGGAAGAGAATCCCCCAGATCTTGCCAATCTGGAAAAAGAAGATACCTTACACCACTCCCTCCGCGCGACCTGCAGGTTAGAAGAAGAAAATCTCAGACAGAAATCTAGGTGTTTATGGTTAAAAGCTGGAGATCAGAACAAAATCTTCTTCCATAAACATGCAGAGGGGCGAAAAATTTTCAAAGCGGTCAAAGGTACAGGTCCATGGCCAAACTACCAAAGACTTCGAAGAAATCAAGCGGGCAGCACATGATCACTTACAATGAGTCTACTCTGAAGAAGGCCCTTTCATGGGTTCTCCCATTCTAGATATTGTTCCCTGTCGAATCCATTAATCCAAAAACCGAAAGGTGATAGCCCCCATCTCTAATAAAGAAATAAAAAAGGCTTTATCGTCCATGGATCCTGATAAAGCACCGGGTCCGAATGGTTTCACTGCTAGATTCCTCAAATCCTACTAGAAGATAGTCAAAAAATACCTGGTCAGAATGGTCCACAAATCTCAAAACTGTAACAAGATTGGAGGGAGCACAAACTCAGCTTTCCTAGCGCTTATTCCAAAAGAAAAGGGGGCTACCTCCTTCGATAGATTCAGGCCCATCTCTCTTTACAACATTGGCTATAAATTCATCACCAAGGTCATCTCCAATAGGATTAAAGAAGTGCTACCTTCCATCATTCCTGAAAATCAAGGAGGCTTCGTTCAAGGAAGGCAAATTGCAGATAACATCATTCTGCTTCAAGAAGGGATCCATTCTAGCATCATCCATCGGGAAAAAGGTATGGTTATCAAGCTTGACCTTGCAAATGCCTTTGATAGAGTAAACTATGACTTTCTCTTTCAGGTCATGCTTCGTTTTGGTTTTGACCCCGGGTTTGTCTGATGGATCCAAGCCTATATCAAATCCCTGTGGATAGCCCCATTAGTAAATGGACGTGCTGTGAACTTCTTCAAAGCCTCCCGTGGTCTCCATCAAGGCTGTCCTCTTTCTCCCATGCTCTATGTTATCCAAGCCTCTGTCCTCAATTTCCAACTTGACCGCTGCCAACAAAATAATGAGCTTCTTGGGCTTCGTATATCCCGAGGGGTCAAGAATGTAAATCATGCCTAGTTTGCTGATGATACAATCCTTCTTGGAGGTGCGAGCATGATCTCGGCAAGACTTTTCAAAAGAGAGCTTGACATGTACCAAGAAGCCTCAGGCAACCTCTTAAACTATAACAAAAGCCAAAAATTTTCATGGAACTTCTCTCCCAGGGACCTCACCGAAATTAGTAGAATCCTTGGCATCAAAGGGACCTCCTAGTGGTTCGATTTCAAATACCTTGGGGTTCCCATCTTTAAATCTGCCCCGAAAGCTTCCTCCTGGCTTCCCCTTATTGACAAAATCAAGAACAAGATTAACACATGGGGAGCGACTTGGTTGAACCCAGCTGGTAAATTCATACTCATCAAGTCAGTCCTCTCCAACATCCCGATCTATCAAATCTCCATCCTTTTGGCCCCCAAAGGCGTCCTCAACATCATTGAGTCCCTTCTCAAAAACTTCCTGTGGAAGGGAGGAAAGCACAATGAGAAGAAGCTCCACCTGGTCAACTAGGAGACAACTACCAAACATTGGCGAAATGGGGGACTGCAGATCTGAAAACTAGCCCTCCAAAATCTTGCTCTGGGCACTAAGCAACTTTTGAACATCATCTCGGGAAAACCCTCATGGTGTAAAACAACCTTCTAGAAAAAATACTTCTCAAATAGCTGCCTCCGATGCCTTGATCACCCTCCTACAACCAGAAAAGGATCTGCAATTCTTTCCATCCTCCTTAAAGCCCTCCCCTTCTTCTTGACCTAGCTATCGTGGATCCCCAGGAATGGAAAACAAATCAAGATCTGGGGGGATTCGATCATGGGCGACCCCCCTCTGGATTAGTCTCACGAGCTGGAAGAACTCAAAACCCATCTACTCAACATTAACATCACCACCATTTGGGATATCTCGGTTTGGAACCAAGATGGCTCCTGGAAGGATTGGAATATCCCCTGTCCACTGCAAATGACCGGTGCAAAGAGACAACTTCTCCAAATGTTAAAAGGTAAATCCCCCACAACCAGCTATGTTAAAGACTCCAGAGGATGGGGAAACAGATCGGGCAAGTACTCCATAGCTGCTGGCTACCATCTTCTTGCAAATACTATGAACCATGATAACTCTGACCTTTGGAAGAGCATTTGGGTTGTAAAAAGTCTCCCCAAAATCGAATTTTTCACTTGGACGACTCTTCATGATAAAATTATTACAGGGGATAATCTCCAAAGAAAAGGGTGGGAAGGTCCCACGCGTTGCCCCTTTTGCCTCTCCCATGAAGAAAACACAGAGCACATTCTTATCTCTTGTGAGTATGCCCAAAGTGTTTGGAAAACGTCTTTGCCAGAACAGGCTGAACTCCTGACTGGAAATCCTCAGACCCTCTTTCTTCACTGGGCCTCCAAAGCTCCCTTCAGTCTCAAATCAAAAAGTGCCAAAGCAAGCTGGATGGCGCTCCCCAAGATCGTCATCTGGAAAATCTGGTTGGAAAGAAATTCTCGCATCTTCAGAGAGAGATATGAAAGGGTTGACCAAGTGGCAGCCAAAATCCTTGGTCTGCTGGGAGAATGCCTCTCACAGATTTGGAGGGAGACCTGTGCCAATCCTGTCTCGGATGCTTGGCTAAGCAGGCTTGGCCCCAAGCCTCCCTCGATGCCCCCCGTTCCAAAAAAGAAAATGTGGGAAATAAGGCTGACATACGATGAACTCAATTCGTGGCTTCGCTCTGCTAATAGGAGAGCTTTGTTCACTGACGACGCTTCTAAAGGAAATCCCGGGGCGGCAGGGGGGGCGGATTTTTCTTCACTCTGGATGGATCAATGGAGTTCAAGTTCGCTTGGGGACTGGGCATCGACACCAACAATATGGATGAAGCTTTGGCCCTTTGGCAAGGATTGAGGATAGCCGGGGAATTGGGAATCTCCGAGCTAATCATCATTGGGGACTCCAGAGTTGTCATCCATGCACTGGCTAAAAATATTTTTCCAACTCAATTGGGTCTGAGGCATCTTCTCCACAAGATAGTGGTGCAAGCCTCTCTCTTTCCCAAGATTGATTACTATCACGTATTACGTGAAAATAATCCCCATGCTGACCTTGAGGCAAATAAAGGGGCATCCCTAAGCCTCATGGAGTTAATCTTTAATGATTAAGGATATTTCCCCCCCCCCCATAGGACCGGGGGCTTATCATGGGCCTCCTCGTGGGCCCTTCCCCCTCGCTCCTTCGTGTGCTGGCGGGCTACTGTGATGCCTGGCGCGCGGTGTTCATGTGGCCTCACGCGGGGTTGTATTAATAACCCTCCTACCAGTCCCTTCATTCGCCGCAACATAATGCAAACTTGCTCGAATGTGCAGATCTTCGTCCCGCGTTTATATGGAAACAAGACATGTGACCGCAGGATCGTCGTTGAGAGGACTCGCTGGATTATTGGCGATTATGGATTTGGGGCTCTCACATGAGCTGAACCCTGCTGCAGTCTTGTTGAAGGAGGATGCAATGTTTGGTTTCATGGGTGAATTTACCATCTGCGCATACGACACCCTGATGAATTCTAGTATGAAGGTTGTGTCGAATCACTTGGGAAATTGCTGGATTCATGGTACGTTGGGATATGAGGTGACGCCGGACTCTACGTCGACTAAGGATATAAAGAATAGGAATGCAAAGGGCTGAGGCATTCTTGCTGTGTTGATTAATTGGGAGCTCTATCGTCTAGTTGCTTGGAGACTTCTGGTTTACAGAATGGAAGCGAATTCCTCTTCCGTGAGTGCGCCGGTGCCATCCTTAGTGGATAAAAAATTCAAGGAAGTAAAGCAAGAACTCATTTCACTGCAATCCTAGGTGAACGTAATAGATTATGAATGCGGACGACATCTGGACCATGTCAGTAAGGATTTGGTCTTTCTTAGGAAGAAAATTAAAAGGAAGGTCAAGCGAACAGAGCAATCACTCTCCAGGAAACCTGTCGAGCTAGGATTCAAGGTGGACAAGCTCGCCCTCAAATTTATGAAGCATGAAGAAAATGGTATGTCTTTTAGTTCGGAAGGTTGACGTTCGATTTCTCGTTTGGGTTCACCATCCTGCCCGTCTCTGGCTCCCCAAGTCCATTTAGGTTTCTGTTTCTGTTTTTAAGTTTATTAGGCATTTAGCTACCTTTGAATTTCAGTTAAAAACTCTGATTAGGCTACAGACTGTTGGATTGTCGTTACCATAAGGGCGTTATTGGGAGGTTTATCTCTTTGCCGCTTCCTCAAGGGCACTTTGTTGGTTTTTGCCTCTGCCCCTTCCTCAAGGGCAACTGAATAGGTATCTAGCCACTTCTTCAGTGAAAGCATTTTGTAATCTGGTTCTGTTGGTGGTTACACCACCTCCATATATATAATATATCCGTTTTTGTCTAAAAAAAATAGTAAAATTTTTACAATAATTTTTTTATATATACATTTATGAATGAGAATTGGTATTAGCATTAAACTTTAAATATCATCCATAATAAACTCCCTATTAAAATACAAAGTTGTCTTAACCATTTGTTACTTTATGGTGGTACCAAAACATGATGCAAAAAATGAAGCAAAAATTGGTGCAAATTTGGAAGCGAAAATTGTCACATATTTGGAAGTAAAACATTGTGCAAAATGGGATGCTAAAGTGGTAGCACAAATGGATGCAATATTGGACGTTAATTTGAATGCAAATATGGTTCTAACGGGGATGCCATTTAGGAAGCAAAAGTAGACGCTCTCTAGGAAGCAAAAGTGGACGCTCTCTAGGAAGCAAAATAGGACATTATTTAGGAAGCAAACCTCAACGTTGTTAGGAAGCAAAGTTGGATGTTATTTTGGAAGCAAAAAAACGACGCTATTTTGGACGTAATAAATGATGCTATCTAGGACGCAAAAACATATGTTTTTAAAGACACTTTAAGTTTTGTCCATGACGTGTCCCATTGAGCATCTAGTTTGACCACTCAATGTAAAAAAAAAATTACACTAAAAAGGGATGCTAAATGGGACGCTAATTCCAGGATTTGTTGTAGTGTGCACGGTGAAAAGCTTAGTAATGCTGGACGTGTTGACTAAGGGGGGAGGGGGGTCAACCTTAGGATTCTGCTCATAGAGTTGCCTTGCATATTCAAACCACTGGTCCACTGTAATATTGTTTTTGGTTTGCTTCTTGTTCGCTTGAAGTTCCTTCTAGAATAGTTTGGGGTTATTTTTCCCAAGGAAGATTAGCTCTTCCCTCCTTGAGACCATGAAATCAACTTTTTTCTTTCTTAGAATCTGCTCGTAGTTTTTTAATTCTTTTTCTTTCTAGTTTGAATCTCTCCACCTTCTCCTTGCTTTTTTGTGCTCCTCATCAAACCAAGCATTAACATGAAAGCAATGCGTTTCATGTTTCCTATTCTTTGCTCTTTTGCATTTTGTGAGTGCGCTTTGAATTAAATTAGTTAGCTGCTGATTATTAAGGCCTCGGGACAAAATTTCCATCCTCTTACAAAGTCTCTCTAATGCCTCCCTAAAGATATTACAGTTTTCTTGAGTCAAAAGAATTCTTCCCTTTGTCCAAGGTTGTTGAATGTGCTGATTTTTTGTCTCAATCTGCTGCTTATCAGTCCAAGAAAGACTTAGATAGATCGATTTGTGATCAGATTTTAAATCCTAGAGCTGTTCACCAATCATAACTTCCTCCATTTTCTCGCATAAGCCATGTGAAAAAATTGCATAATGCACCACACTTTCTCCATTGTAGGTATTATAGGTGAAATTACCAGAATTTTTCCATATAGGAAAACCATTGCAAATAACTAAATCAAAAGTTCCACATAAGGTAAGAAACTGTTCTCCAAAGAGATTGTAGCTTTTGTTGTCCTTGGAAATTCTTGTCCATTGATGATTTCTTTCTTTAGTAAGCGAAAAAGGGTTGCAATCTTCCCTATGACAAAGAATGATAGCTTGTTCATTAGCAGTTCTGGCGTTGAAATCCCCTACTAGAAGGATTTCACCTACTTGAGAATACTTCGCAATTTTTTAATGCTGCAAAAGGGTCTTTATGGTCAAGCCCCCTCCTTTTGTAAATTTTTGAAACTTGTGGGGCGAAGTAGCACGCTGCAAACTAATGACATTTCCATTTTCTGATATTTTAAACCATATAAATTGCTTATTTGAGTCTTCTTTTTCTAGTTGAATGCTACGATCTATATTTTTCTTCTCTAAGACCATGATACCTCCGTGACCTTTTCCATTCTCTGCTGCCTTGTTCCACACTGCCAACTTCAAATATTTTTCAAAAAGGGGTGTCTTGCGCCCTTCATGTTCATGTGTTTCCATGAGACATATTATGTCCCTATCTTCCACAATAGGTCCTAGCCCAGGTCCACGCCTCCATGAATATCCTCTGCAGTTCCAACATACTGAGCTTAAGGGAACCTGGGTAGACCTTGATTGGTATTTTCTTTGGCATACAAGACTCAAAGTTGAGTCTACACCCCTATTTTCCCATCTCGACCTTGCTGCGATATTTTCTGCTAAGGGATTTGCTATCACTTCTTGACTGCTTTTTTGTTGTCTTGCTTTAGAAGGAGGACCGAAAACAACAATAAAAGCTTTGCCTTTGTATAACCATGCTCTTTTTCCCTCATCTCTTGCTGCTCTAACCTTTGACAGCTCTTTTTTTCTTTCCTCTTGCTGCATGATAGTTAAGTCTTCCTCTAGAAAAAAGCGAGAGCCCTTTAAGAGATGCTTCTTACTTAGAAGAGTTTGCTTGTCATGCGCACTTGCCATGATGGCTTTTATGGGCCTAGCTCTCTCATCACTGGGTTTACCCACCCTCCATGCTTGGAAAATTTGGCCTTGCCACTGCAATTTGTCTTTTAAAAAGTCGTTTGCAAGCTCTGGGGTACATTCATTCTTACCATAATCTCTCACACCTTTAATTATTATGTTTGTTGCTTTGTCTTGTCTTTCTTTGGTTTCCTTTCCTTGTTTGCTGTCTCCTTGGTTGCTTGCTTCTTTTTCCTTTTCCCTATTAGCAGGCTTGCTAGTAACTTGTGCCCACGTTCTGGAATTTTTGGTGAAACCTTCATTTTCTGCTTCTCTTACTTTCATTCCCTGGTTATTTGTTTGTTCATATGTTTTCCCTTCCACACTGGGTGTTTTATGATTCATCACCCCTCTCTCTTCCCTTGTCGATTTTTTCATTCTTTACCAGTCTGCCTTCATGCCTTGCCACTCACTCTTGCCTACTAGAATAGCTTCTTGCAACAGTGCCACTTGACCTTTTAAAACCTTGTTTTTTTTCTGCTATACGTTGATTTTCTACTGTTAACAGATGGATTTTAAGGTCCTTATCCTGCTCCTTGACTTCCAAAACTCCAATATCCTCTTGGTATTGAGTAGCTCTTGTACATATAGGGAACATGACTAGGTGAGAGGTGTGGATGTGGGATTATATAGAGCAGGATCAATGTAGCTTTTACCCTTGTTGCTACCACATCCTTTCCATGAGGACTTGTTTGATTGTCTATTAATCTTCCTTTGAAACTGTGTTTTCCTTGTCTCCTCCCACTTTAGACAGGCAACTCTCCATTTTAAAATACACCAAAAGTGCTTGGAATTAACCCAAACCCACTTCCCCATTTTACTCGAGGAGGCTATTTTCACTTGGCCTAAGTTGTTAGTCACAGGTACCTCTAACCCCTGTTCGATTTGTGATGCCAAGTGTGTTTCCATTATTATAATAGGAAAATACAAAAGTAGGGGACAGAGCAGAACTATATACCTGGGACGAAGTGATTTGTTGTTTTTCACTTGTCATTTTATCTGGGCCTCTTTCTCCTGCCTGATTTAGTGCCTACACGCCCTTCCACGTCGATTTTCGAGCGTGACGAGCTACCGCTGCCTGCTTGCAAACAAACCTGCCTACCTTCTACTGCTGCCTGCTGCTGTTATCGTCTGCCTACTACTGCCCACTGCTACTGTCTGCTGCGATCCCGCTACTGCCTTCCTGCTGCTTGCTGCGATCCCATTGATAGAAACTAGGTTCATTAGTACGTGACTCCATTGATTGGTACTTCATGGGAGGATGATTGCCATAATTTGTTTTTTCTTTTATTTATTTATTGAAAATCCAGAGGATGACCCTATTATGGACGAGTTACAGGTAGAATGTATGCGGTGATAAAATTATGCTAGAAAGGCATCAAAGCAAGTAGAAAAATCATAGTCTATTTATTCTCACTATTTTCTTTATGTTGTTTCTATGGCTTGAACAAAACATAAAACTATATGTATAATAAGGAAACAAACCCATATAACTATAACAATTCTTTTTTCTTTTGCTGTATCAAGCTCTGTTGTAACTTACTTAAAAGAAAGAAGTACTTGAGGTAGAACTCTTTCATAAGACATGTGGTTTCAATATAGTAAAAAAAAGGAAGGAAGTTGATAGTTTTGAAAATTTCAAGGTGTCTGTCAACTACTACCACGTCACTTCAAGGTAGACGAGGTCCTGCCATAGCCTCCCTATAAGACATGTAATTTGAATGTAGTAAAAAAGTAAAGAAATGATATCCTTGAAAATTTCAAGGCGCTTATCATCAACCGCGTAGATTGGTAAATATTTCAAGGTACACGAGATGCTTCCAAAGCCATCGTGAATTATTCTTGTTTAATAAAATAGTCTTAAACTATAGTTAATAATAACAGTGCAATTAAAAGTTTGCTCAAGTCTCAAAATGCTCATATCTCAAAGTTGTTCTCATAAGTGGCTGGCAACATGGGTAATTGGTATTTAATATGGTCCTCCAGCTTGAAATAAACATTTTATGAGTAGCAATTAATGTTGTGGGTTGTTATATGTCGTCCTCGCAGTATTAATTGATGTGCTGGCGATTGTTTATTGTAGGCATCAAATACTGCATATTAATTGCACACTAAACAAGGAGGTTGACACACATTTAAAAAATTGTGGATATCACTTCATCGTCGGGTCTTGGGGCACAGGAATCCAAGCCAACATCACCTTGGCAGAACCAATAACGATTTAAAAAAATCAATAATTAAAGAAATCCATAAATAAAAGTTGCCCTGAACTATATAAAAACCTTAGTCTAAACTATAATTTTTTTCAAATTTGTGGAGATTAATAAACCTGGCCAAATCATATATATCCCCTGGCAAAGACATAATAAGTAGTCTCACTAAGCATAAAGGTATATGTCAAGTATAGTTAAATAAATTCAGAAAAAATCAAAACTTTACAATAATGTTTTCAATGATCAATAAGTATTGTCACTAAGCATAAAGGTATATTTCAAGTATAGTTAAATAAATTCAGAAAAAATCACTTTGATGTTGTTTTAGGGTTAAAGTTTAGTGAATTTCTAATTTCAAGCTTGAATTTCCTGTAGCATGGTAACTAGGTTTGCAACAACATGTTGATATCATTTTTTAAAAATACACCATGCATTTTTTTGCATTCTTCTTAATATTTATATATCTTTTAAAGCAATTTCCATTATTCAACTATAGACAACACAATGCTAAATGAAATGTATTGTTTATTGTTACACTTAACGAACTTCCACAATACATGACTTTCTAGAATCTGTCATGGAATCATTTGTTTTAATTTTTTTCAGTCCATTTTCCACTTGCTCACTTAGCATCTAAGGTGCCACATATAATACATACTAATCCTTTTATGGGATTCAATGCACGTGACATATAAAAGTATTGATTGATCATGATTCGTTAGGCCAATGAAAAGTTTGGGTTAAAGTAAAATAAATAATTAAAGTGCCATACTATATTGTTTTATGAAATTCTCTGTAGGTTATCTATATAAATTTATGTTCTTTGTCTATTTCTCTAATGGTTTATCATAGATAATAAATTAAGATAGTACACCTTGTTACCTCGTAGAAAAAGAGTTGAGATTCATGCTTCCCTCTTGTAAAAGAGTTGAGATTCATGCTTCCCTCTTGTAAAAGCTTGTGTAGTTTACGGTTGTGACATTGAATAGAATTAATAGACATGGTTGTGGCATTGCATAGAATTAATAGACATGGTTGTGGCTTCATTCATCCAAATCTATTAGGGGCTAGAGAGTATTGATATCACAAGATGTGATGGTATTACAATAGATTTTGTTTTTGCTTTGGTTTTTGGTTTTTCTAAATTAAGGAAACTTGAACTTGATGAGCATTATATCTCAAGAGTGTTTAGAAAATTAGCTTCAAGAAATAATATTTTCAGCTTGAACTTGGAATCAAAGGATTATCTTCTTAAACTTTGAGCTCACAATGCTCATAACTCAAATGTAACTCTATTTTTATTAGGCACCCTTGTTTTTACCATGGATTTGGAGACACACTCTCCTAATCAACCTCTCTAAAAGTTTCATTGCAAGCTGGTCAAGAGATGAGTGGACATTAAAAGGTCATTAGTTCACCTATGCATGCCCTACCTGCCCCGAGGATAGATAAAATTTGTCATAGATGGCTACAATGATTTCACATCCATTTTCAAGAAAACTCATTGTTGATATGCAATTTAATTTGGACTATATGACAAGTTAACACTATCAAAAGATAAATAATATTTTATTTTTAATTTATTTCTTGGTGAATTTTCATTTTATTTAATATATCAAAATTTTCTTGTACTTACTTTTTCAATATTGTGCTTGTTTTTTTGTTGATTGATTTATTTAGGTTTCATGATCAATGACTTAGGGAAAATATGAATTATGCCACTTCCAAGAATATGATAACAAGGGAGTTTGAGGGAATTCATCATGAAGTGTAGACCACTTAACCCAAAGAGAAGGACATTGAAGTGATAATAGGCTAATCATTATAATGATACAATGAATTAATATTAACTGGAATGATTGGTGTCTTTAGGAGTAATTTGTAATTAGTACAAGAGACCTTAAGATACTCAAATATTTTTTTTTTGTTCTAGGGAACTTTCGATACTAAGAAGTCTCAATAGTGTGACATGAATGTTGTAAGTTTTAAACCTATGTAGAGAAGCAAAACACACATATTCTTTTAAGCAAAATACATACTACACCACAACATTCACACATAATACATAGAGATTTACCTTGTAAACCCTTAACCGAGAAATCCAACAAAACTTAGAGCCACACCTCTCACTTTCTCATTTTGATTTTAACCACTCACAAATACAATGTGTAGGTATTATGCATCATCCAAAATCCTAATCCATTAACTCGGATTAGAAATAGACTGCAACACATTTTTAGGAATATAGCACGCCAATTCCTAAACACACACACAAATAATATAACACATACCCAACATTCTCCTACTGGTTGTTTTCTTTGCATAACAATGGGCCATGTATTGATAGGGTCATAGCTTTAGGGAATCGATGCCCATGGATTCTCTACACCAAGAGAACTTCTTAGTATGGGAATACTTTGCTAGTATAATGAGTCTACAACGTTCTTCAAGGTGTCAAACTTTTCCAACAACACATTCTTGTCTTCAACCATATCTCTCATAGAGTGATATTGCACATCAATATTCTATGTCTTAGCATGATAAGCATGGTTCTTTGATATAAATATTTCACTTTGGATTTCATTCTCTAACCTTAGAGTCTTTCTATACTAAACAGATACCTATACACAATCTCTATAACCACACAACTTCTTTACCTGCATGGGTGGCTACCATGTATTCAACTTTTGTAGTTGAGAGAGAAACTATAACATGTATTTTTATCATCCAACTAATAGCTCCTCCAAATAGCTTAAACACATACCCACTAGTAGATCTTGTGCAATCAATATCTCTAGCCCAGTCTGCATCAACAAATCCCTGTACATCTATTACTCTATCTGGTATAGGTATTCCTTGGTATCATTTTGCATGATATGTGGTGCCACACAAATATATAAATACCCTCTTTACAACTGTCCAATGCTCCTTTCGTGGTTTTGACATATATCTGCTAAAAAATCCAACTACATGAACAATGTTCGGTCTGGTACAAACCATTGCATACATCAAACTACCAACCACACTAGCATATGGAACTCATGACGTATCTTATTCCTCTTCTCGTTTCTTGGGACATTTATCTACATATTACTTTCTAACTACATGAATAAATACCTTCATTGGATTACTTTCTTGCATGCTAAATATCTATAGTATCGTCTCAACATATTTTCTCTGATTCAACTAGCTTTTCTTATTTGCACAATGTCTTTTAATATCCATTCCTAGTATGAAGTTTGCAAAACACTAATATCCATCATGAAAAATTTGGAGGATATTTGTCACTTCACCTCCTTTATGAAATTCTTGTTTTTTTTTCCAATCAGCAACATGTCATCAACATACAATACTATTTTAATGAAGTGATCACCAACCTATTTGGAGTATACACAGTGATAATCCTTGCTTCTCACAAACCCAATTCCAAGTATGTATGTGTTGAACTTTTGGTACCATGTCCTTTGATATTTATTTGGACCATAAAGGGACTTCTTTAGCTTACAGACCAACTCTTTCCTTCCCTTAAATATAAACCCTTTGTTAGGATTATTTAGTAAGCCTCCCTTGTCCACCATAGTCTTTTTTCAGTTTCCTAGCTGAGGATGATGTTGTCACTTCATTAGTGCCATGGAGAAGTTATATGGGGCCCACATACCACTTGATGAACCCTCATGCATCGGTTTAGGAGCTCCAAAGACCAATCCCTAGATTTTAGGATCTCACTCTGAGTTATGGGAGTTCCACCTTCACTTCACCCTAGTCAGTGTTGAGTCATGCTTCGATGGGCCACATTCAGTTCACTCTTAGTTATACAAGCACCTCCTTTACATGATTTGAGTAGATAGGTGCTTTTGTTCACCTACCATGGTCAGTTAACTATCTGTTCACTGTTTCAGTTATCTAGAGTTGCACTAATGAGTCTTTATTGGTGATTTTTTCAAAGTTAGTCTTTTCTGGAGTCAGTTTGGAGTTAGGAATTTGAATCAATCCTATAGGATTTGAATTTCCTTCTTTTTATCATGGATATATTACATACTAATTAATGATTATCATGTCCAACTATTGTTATCAATTTTGTGCCTCTTGTTTGATTAATTTAAGTATGCATGTTTATGAATTCTAACACTGTAATTCATCTTCCTTCATTCTTCTTTCACAGTAAGGTTCAATTCAGCTTGAAGATCTTGTAGATTACTAATTTTACATTATATAATATCTATAAAGAGCTGGTTTACCTTTGAATTGAGATTTTTATGCAGGTTTTGTGAAAAATTCAAAAGAATCGTGTTGCTCCTACAACTGCGAAATGGAGAATTCCACTGCCTTGACACTAAGAATCCTTACACCCTTCAATTACATGGATTGGAGGGGAGATATGCAGATAGTATTTAATAACAAAGGTTTGTACAGGGTCACAATGGGCAAGGAGGTTGAACCTCGGTAAGCTTTAGAGAAATCGAAGTACCTGAACAAATTGGATGAAACTTTTGGTTTTATGTGTATTCATATCTCCAAGGAGTTTCTCTTCCACCTTAATGGATTAAAAACCCCGAGGGAAGTATCGTTGAGTTTGAATCACTATTTGGTAAGCAGGATGAGATAAGAGGCCACATTTTGGAGAATGAATTGATTTCTCTTCAACCCAACAGTTCCAACAGTTTTTCACCAAATTCAAGTCTGTGGTCATGCACAACAAACAATGTGGAATTTAAAAGAAGGATGCACAGTTGGTGATATCCATTCTTAGTAAGCTTGGCCCTAAATTTTCAGTGTTTGTGTCCACTTTCCACTACAGGAGACTAACAACCCCAAACTGGTGAATTCTTTCACTTGATGCATTCACTAAGTCCCTGATCCAAGAACAAGATAAGTTGATCCAAATGGGAGCCCTGCAAGCCTATAAGAATCAAGCTATTTTGGGTGTAGAGACAAAGAATGTGCAAGCAAAAGGGAACCAAAAGAGGAAGGACAAGAGAAATTCTAAATTCAAACCAAAGGAGGAGCTTATCCATCAGATGGAGCCTCAGGTTCCAAGAAGGACAAGCATAAGAGATTTGAAAAGACCAAGTGTACCTATTATAAGAAAGGAAACCATACACAGAGTGAATGTATGAAGAAAAATATAGATCAAATGGCCAGAATTCTTGAAAAACACCATATTTACCTCCTATAAGGAACACGAAGACTAATCCTGGAAGAAATACTGCTGATCACGAGAGATGTCATGCACTAAAGGTTGGATTTTTAAAATCTCAAGCTTTCCTCATTGATTCTTGAGCATCCAACCACATGGTTTCCTCCAAATAGTCATTTTCTTCATTGAATCTCATTGATGGTCCATGTATTCACTTGGGAGATGACACTCGGATCCAAGTTGAATGGAAGGGTACAATACAATTAGAACATGGAACGTTAAAAAATGTGATGTATGTACCTTCTTTAGCAACAAATTTGTTATATATTTACCAGATGACACACACTGGTTCTCCTAAGAGAGTTGTTTTTGGACCTGACACAATTGAGATATCATATATCTCTATTGGGAAGCTGATAGCTAAAGGTGATACAAACCATGCCTCCAAGGCATATGATTTCTCACACTTTTTGTCATACTCAGATCCATTTCAATATTTGCATCCAATTAAAAGGTAAGGAGAATATATTCTACCTAAACCATTTGCAAATGATAATGTTTCTTGTGATGATTAAGATCCATAATTCGAAGATGAGTACCAAGTTGAATTAGATCTTGATGTTGAGAATGAAGTTCAAGCATATCCAAATCCAGATCCAGTTCCTACTCCCAATCCCAAGCCTAAATGGGCTCATACTATCATTGAAGCTGTTGGGGATCCATCCGATAGAAGGAAAACCATATATGAGTTTCAAGACGAGAACCTTGCACTATTTCATATAGATCCACTTCCCCAAAGAGGTTCTATATTCTCCTAGAGAGGTGCTACATGATGGTGGGGTTTGATCCACACTCATACACAGTGGATTTCCATGATCTACCAAGGCAAGAAACCATGGAAAAGGAATATGATTCACTGCAAAACAATGAGACATTGGATCATGTCTCTCTTCATCCAGAGAGATGAGACAAAATTTCCTTTCTACATGATAAATTGGAAGAAGAAATATACATGGACCAACCTAAGGGGTAGACTACTAATTTTTATTTGTGGTGAGAAACCTCTTGCAATAAATAATGAAAATGCATGATATAACAAAAATAACATAACATAGAAGGATTTTTATTGATCGCAGGTTGCTTCAAGGGGGAAACATTGTTTGAGCAAGCTCAATACAAATAACTCGTAGATGCCTTCATTGGCCTCAACACATACTTATATACTAATTCTAATCTAAACAACTATTACTCCCCATGATTGTGGGATATTACAATATACTCACAGGATGAATTACCAAGCACATGTGTCCAACAACAATATACTAAAAAAGTAAACAGAAGGGTTGAAACAGGTTCCTAACATCCCCTCCCTCTTAGAAAAGATTTGTCCTCAAAGCTTTAGATGTGGAAATTGTTGTTGAATCTGAAGGAGTGGTTCCCGTGTAGCATCCTCTAGTTGCATGTCATGCCACTAAATTAATACCTCTATGATGGATCAAGAGCGAAGCTGGCGAGCGTGCCTACTACGGATGGCCTCTAGCTCCAAAATGATGGATCCTTCATTATCTAGTTCTGGTAAAACAATTTGTGCTATGATGTTGGTGCCAATAACTTTCTTAAGACAAGAGACATGACATATTGGGTGAACACGAGAAGAAGGAGGAAGTTCCAATTTATAAGAAATACCGTATGTATGTTGCTGACAGTCTTCTTTTGGTTAGGGAAAACTGATGCATAATGAGGCCCATTACATTCCTAACATTTTACTGGTTCTTTACGTTCATTATTCTTAGTGTAATTGCTGTGATTATTAGCATGTTCTTTATTTCTAGGGCCATTAGGGTTTATCTGTGAATTACCTTTATTTCCTTGGAAATTCTTATTAGGAAAATTTCGTGTGTTATTATTCCTAAAACTGCGGTTAGGTCCGAAACCTTTCTTCTTCTGTTCAAAATTATTAAACCTCTTAGCCTTCCAATTTGACATGCATTCCTTTTTGCAATTCTGCTCATAAAAAAATTCGCCTTCCACATAGCCTCCTCTAAGGTTTTTGGATTATCGTATTCAATTCTGTCTTTTATGTGAAAAGGTAAACAACTTAGAAACCGTTGTACCTTAGGATTCTCATCCACAATGTAAGGCACGTAACGTAGCAGACTTAAAAATTTACTGTTTAATTCTTTCATGTTCATTGTTCCCAGCTTCAGTTCATAAAATTCCTTAGCTCGCTCTTCGTAGTATTGTTCTAACAAGAACTTCTTTTTAAATTATTTCTTAAAGGTACTCCAGTTAATGTTCTTTTTCCTAATACCTTTTACTCGTTTTAAATCCCGCCACCAAATATCTTCCTTCCCAGTTAAGTTGTAAATGACCATTCTTGCTTTTAGTTGATTAGAGTAATTATAGATCTGAAAATACTTCTTCATCCCAGACAGCCATGATTCAGCATCTTCTCCTTTCTTAGTTTCACATTGAAAGTTGGTGGTTTTATTTTCTTAAATTCTCCTGAAATTTCTTCATAAGGCTTAAATTTTCTTTTTCTTGAATGATAATTATCTTCGCTACTATCACTAGTGTACTGATGATTCATCCTATGTGGATTGCCATAAATTTCAGAGGACGAACTACTTTCGATTTTAGACTGTTTAGAATTTTTACTTTGTGTTGGTAGGGCATATCTTCAGATCTTGTCTGTTTATCTTTTTCTTCATTCTGAAAATTTTCCATCAATATCTGGTTCAGCTCCTCTTGAGCTCTCATAATTCTTTCATTTTCCTTTTTGACTGTTTCCATCTCAGTTCTTGATTCTTTAACTGTTTGTAATAATTTTGAAGAATTGTTAGTTATTTCTTCCCAAACTAGTTCTCTTCTAGAATTACTTTGTTCATTAAACAGGGACTCTTCATCTGCGTATTCCTCGAGTCTGTCCATACCTGCAGTTTAGCTCAGGAAATTTTTTTCTTCTGGAAATAACATTTCAAAAAGAAAAATAATAATCACTATACATGCATTTAATATACTGTTTATCTATGCCGGTTAAGCCGCATTCAGGCCTAGTGTCTGACCTTGTGCTCTGATACCAGATGTAGTACTCCAAAAAATCATAAAAATTTAAAATTTTTCATATGACATTAAATGTTTGCAATCGTCACTACTGAGGAACGTTTAACTGTTAACAGTTAACCTAAACATGCTTAAACTAGAACTGATTCTTTTGTTAATTTCTAGTTCTGAAATACTTAATTGTTTGCTTTCATAATTCATTGTTAAGGATTTGATTTAGTAGGTTATGATTTGGAACAATAGGAATTGAAACATCTGTTTAATTACTAAGTGCTAAGTTTGTTTTACTGTTTTGTGAAAATATGAAGGAACTTCATTTGAGATTGGGGCTTACTTAGATTTTTAGCTAATGCAATGAAGTGATGCTTCTTTTACAGGTCTTTTACATGTAAGACGTTTTGTAACCAGTTTTTGGATCGATATTATTATCTCAACTAGCATAAAATATAATCCTAGTAAATTTATTTATTTTACAGCTTTGATCAAATAAATGAGGTATCGTTGATCTGTATATTTATGTTTTAATTAGTTTTCTGGTAACATAAGTGTCTAGTAAATTGAACATAGTCCAATTGTTCTTCCATTCGCTTCAACTATAACTTGTTCATCTAGTTTAGCTCTTCTTGTAATTCTAGTGAAAGGTAATTTGTATAGCAGATCCTTTTATACTTTATTACTTGATGCCAAGCTAATTCAAGAGTATTTGTTTTCAACAATAAACGAGTTAAATAAACTTAGGAAAACCTAAATCTACGTATAGTCATAAAGTACAATGACTGACATTCACACATGGAAATAAAAACCTAGTTCATAAGATAGTTTACTAACTGTTCCAGTACTTACCAAATAGAGATGCAATAATACAAATTTTATATCTTTAAACTATAGTATTACTTTTTTTTGTGTAAGACTTAAAGGATTATTCTCTACAAAAATCTATCCAACTTAACCTTTGTATTATCTTCATCTCACAAGGGGGATATATGAATCTAAGTTTAATACCTAGACTAACAAAATCAATTCCTATGTTTGCAAGCACCCATACATAAAAGATTAAGTCTTTTACAAGGTATTTTTACAATTCTATGGTTTCTCACAAAGTGTTGTTTATTATGCAAATCGAGTTGAAGAATTCTTAACACAAGTGTTTACCATATCCAAAGGTTGTAGAACATAAATATAAACCTTAGTGTAAATACTACCTCCCTACATTATTCGTTAGGGTTATAATATGCATAATATAATGAAAAGATATTGAATGTTATAAAAACGGTTTTAACCATTGTTTGTATATAAAACGCTACTGTGTGCATGCTGCTCCAAAGGGGTCTCGAACTATAATACAAAACCCACATTTCACAAATATATCCAAAGCCATGTGGTCGATGCCTGTTGGTTAAGTTTTGTTGACTTGGGGTTCATTATAAAACTATCCTAAAACCTAAAAAATCGCATTTTTACCTATTGTTCTTTCTGTGGCAGTGGAGAGTAAGAGCCGCAGGCTCATGGCCGCATGGCCTTATTGTCACTCTCTTGACTCTATATAGGTCTCCTTTTCCATTTCATTTTTCTTCTGTGTATGAGATTCATGTGGCCACTGCCTTCCTCTAAGTGTGAGGTCGTTTTCGCCATTAAATTGACTCTGTGGGTGATGAACTTCGTCGCTGCTACTGCGTGGGTTTGAGCTCTGGTTCATCACGGCATAGCCTTGGTTTTATTTGTAACTTGAACCATCTCGTCCAGGCCTTTTGATAATGGCTTCCTTCATTTTAGCTCTAGTTTACACAACTTGTGGCTAGGGTTTTAGTTACCATCTTCTACACGACAAGGATAAAGAAAACTTATCCAGGTATAAAATTATTTCAATTTTAAACCCTTCTTGCTTTGTTTAAAATTTAATATCTTCGTTATTTATAAGAGTTTAACATTCTATGGGTTCTTCATTTGTGCAGGATTTCAAACTGGTTGCTTTGTGTTGAAGGACACCACAAAAAGGGATCCACATTAGCGTTCATCCTGGTAAGCCTCGGTCCTACCTGAGGTCCTTCTGCGAGGGTTGTATGGAGTTTAGTGTTTGCAGTTCCACCAAGATACAACTCTATTTCTTGGTTCTCAAAAATCATGAATGTTTAGGAAGGCCATATGGCCAAGACTAAGGAAAAAATGTTTAAGCCCTTGCAAGCGTTTCGTGATGAAATAGTTTTGGGTCTTCTTGGACGTGACTTGAGTTTTTAAAGATTATAATTTTAACAGGCTTTGAAGCCGTGGTTTTTTTGTTGTAAAAAGGCCATTAGGCCATATTTTGTATGGATATAGTAGTGGTTTTCATGGAGGAAGTTTAGGGTTTAGATGTTGTTTAAATTTTGAATAAGCTTTTAAGCGTACTGTTTTGTAACTTCTATAATCGGTAATATATGATACTGCGGTTTTAAGAAAATGATGGTAGGCTGTAAGATTTATCTGTTGGTTAATTCAATTCTTTTTAAATTAACCTAAATAGAGATATTATTACTGCTATAATATTGGTATTGATGTTAATTAGCTAAAGAATTTTGAAAGAAGTTTTAAGATGGTTCTAGTTCGCATTTTTCTTTGATTTTGTTTAAAAGAGAAACAAAAATGTTCAGACAGTTAGTATTAGAACAAAGTTTGATTTTTAATGTCAGTAACCAATTATTTCAGCAAAGAGATAAAGGAAAGGGTGAAAGGCTTTTATTTAAACTTTCTTAGTTTATATTTACCAAATAGTTTTAATACTGTTTTCTGTGGAGAAAGTATTTAATTTTGTATATTTATATATTAGATGATTGTGGCTATAAAATGAAGAACGTATGCTTCAAGTAATTTTGGGTGAAATTGTATAATCCCTCTGAGGTAATGATAGTCATATTTGACAGTTCTTCAAAATAGGTTTTATTTATAAAACCTTGATTACTTTAAAAGTATTACTGAGTTTAATATTTGATTATAACGTTATTCAAGTTTCATTTTTTTTTTACTTAGATTAATAATGAAATTATCTAAGTAAATTTCTAGCCTCATTTTACTGTTTCTTTAAGTTAATCCTGCTTTTTGATTTTCTGTGTTTATAATGTTTTTAATTTCTATGTGTATTTAAATAAATAGGCTTATAGTAAATAAATTATTTACTGTCTAGATAAGAGCACAGACTTTGTATATTTTTAAGAATTTTCTTGGAGATAGTTTTATTTATTTTATAATACAGTACTCTGTCTAAGAAAATTGCCGAAATAGAAAGGATAACTTACTTTTGATTAACCCTATGAAATATATAGAAGGTAAATAAACACATTCAAGCACACTTCAATTGATTTTCTATTAGAATTTAATCTAACCTACTGTACTAGAGTACTACCTTTAAAAAGGTGTGGAAAAATACAGTTAGGTATTTTTTTTATCTATCAGTAGAATTGGAAATTCTTGTAATCATTTACCCTAATCTATAACTAATCCAGCATTTGACTATCTTTTCACAGTAAAAGATTTCATTAAATAATTCTAATAATCAGAAGAACAGAAGCATAACACATTATTGCTTAAATTTAATCCTTCTTGATCCTAAATATGCAATTAGAGACTAGATAAATCATCTAGAACCTGGAAATGTAGAAGAGGTGACAACATCTTAAGGAACCTGTTCCTCCCAAACAACTCCTGGAGATAGTTGAACTGCAAATCTCAGGACCCACAAGCTTGTCTTCTGGTCCACCTGGTAGAAGTACTGGGTGAGAGATCTAGTTTAGTAATCCTCTGCAACGCTACTAAGTATTCAACAGCAAATATATTCTGCTTGCAGCAGTATAAACTCATCTTAAAAATAGCTGCACTAGTTCAGAATTTCAACACTTTTCACTCAAACAAACTTCTGCTAGTCCCCTCCATTGAATTTTCTTGTGCACTAAATTCACTCAGAATTTTCACAAGTCAAGAAATGAGCCGCCTCAGCTGTCTTCAATGGGAAGTTTTATTAGCATGCATAGGTCTTTTGGGTCAATTTTCACTTAATGAGCCACCTGCTCTTATTCCACTTTATTGGGGAACATGACCACAAAAATAGGGAAGTTACCTCCTGCAACAACTAGAAGTAGTTTGAGGATGCTGCCAAGTGTCAACCTGCTCTCAACCCAGCCTATTCCACCAAGTGACCAATAAAACACTCATTTAACAACCTCCTTAAGCTATTGTCTCATCTTTCATTTATTAATTAATAAAATATTTAGCTATTACATTCAATTATCCTTGACCCCACTTGGTCATTAATTACAAACTTTATAATAAAAATATAACATAATGTTTCTTAAAAACATAAAATATTTTGCAATTTGGGGCATGTGACACACATTGTGACACTTCCCCTTGCAAGGTAAAGTTCCACCATTGACAATCATGACTTCAAAGCTGGAGCAAGGATGGACAAAACAATAATCCTGCCGCTTTTGGTGCTAGAAATCCAAAAGCGACAGGATTTTCAGTGATAATGGTGACCACAACGTCTTTTCTAATATCAACAATTTTTGGTATTGCTATTATTTTGCTACGGAATGTCATGAGTTATGCATTTATAGAGGGGGAGGAAGTATCACATGCAGTCACATAACTTTCCCCTTTTCTTGCTGTCTCAGTTATTCTCAATGGTGTACAACTAGTACTTTCAGGTTATTATTTATAATCACTTTTAATTAATATTAAATATATGTTCATATTTATATCTTTAATATAATAAATATAATTTTTTTAATATTATGAAATTAATTATTAATTTATAAAAACATTTAAATTAGCTAGATCTCTATCTCTATAAAGACCCTAAGTTATTCTTTCTAGAAAATATATAAAGACAATGTTCACTCATAGCTTGATAAATTGAAGAAATTGTCATGATATATGTTTTTTCTTATGTATTACTCTACAGGTGTTGTTGTTGGGTGTGGATGGCAAGCTCTTGTAGCATATATTAATATAGGTTGTTACTATGTTGTTGGGATACCCTTAGGTTGCATATTGGGTTTCAAATTCGTATTTGGAGTCAAGGTGAGTTGAATAATAAGTATAACACATTTTGAGATAATTATAATTTTTTTAAATTTAAAAGGTTTTTTCACATATTATGTGCTTTTGATTTATATTTTGAATTCGTTTATTTTAATTGCAGGGAATATGGTTGGGGATGTTAGGAGGAACATGCTTACAAACTCTAATTTTATTAGTGATTACTTACAGAACAAAGCTGGAGCAAGGATGGACAAAACTATAATCCTATTTGGCGATCCTATTTTGATTCTCTCTAGTGTTCGCATTTCACCCTGTAGAGAGGAGCTCTGCTCCGTTATGTGCCTCCAAGTAATGGTATGGAAAAGTTTATGTGTTGCATAAATTTGACTAAACTACAACCCATTGCAAAATGGAGACATTGATGCAAATGGATAATAGTCTAAATGTTTATTATATTCTTATTATGTTTATTGTGTTTATTAGTGTTATTAACATTGTATATGACTATGCGCAAATAAATGCTTATGGTAGCATAGGTAGAGGGAGAAGTCATTTATTATGCTTCCCATTTGAAAAAAATAGAATCCAGTATGATTATTTCCCTCTTAAAGGATCCTGAAATCAATTTTCTAACCTAAAGTCCCCCGTAGGAGGCTCTTTGTTTTATTTAGGTAGTCATTGTCAAGGGAACCTTGCATCCTTTGCAAGCAATTGCTCACTATGTTTGTGGGTGTATTTCGTATATCTTGGAATTTAGTTCTAATATCATGTAAAAGCTCCTTCGCACGATACAATTGACTTTTCAGAAGAAGTTGGTTTTCATCCATATAAATCCATCATCTATATGTTTTTTTTTGCCCCTCATTTGTTGCGTCTTTAATAATAAAAAAATTGACAAAAACCAAGAAGATATTTTATTTATATAAAAAGGTTGTTAACAACCAAGCATACAAAATAAGAGGTCTGCGACCTGCAATTTATACTGTTTTTTCCCAGAAATACTGAATTGTTTGTGCTAGAGACTATTGACTTAAAGCTGCAGTTGTGCCAAAAAATACTTCTATCACCCTTTGAAGGGTATATACGGACATAGACACCTAAAACCAAAATACATAAAATCATAAAATACCATTTGAACTTGAACTACTCATGTTTCTTTCCCTTTGGATCTTTGATTGGCTAAACTACTGAGATTTCCTCCATTGAATGATCTCTAACAAGTGAGTCTTGAAAATGGCTACTCTGATTCATGTTTACTAGCTTCTGCAAATCCTCCTTCATGTAACCAATTGTGCCCATTATCTCGTGCAAATATCTGTGGTTGTCTTAAATTCGAGCGTCCTAATTTCCCATTTGTCATGCCATCCATTTGACCTCTTCAGTGGTTGAACTCCCTTCTATAAACCCCCCATTCATGATGTCATAGAGACATCGAATGTGCTGCTTTATATCTCTTAAGGATGCCTGAATATCATTCAAAGTAACATCCTTGTATACCATAGTTTCTTGAGAAAGAGGAAAATATGAATGTGCTACGAGAGCTGAGCGTGCCTCTTGAGAACTGGGCGGCCAATCCTTATCTTCAATGCCAAGGGAGCCCAAGGAGAACAAATGCAAGGGCTCTACTGGGGAAAAATTCACTACACAAACATTCTCTACACCAGGAAGAGCATTCAGTGCACCAGGAAAACCATGCACTGCACCACAAAAACCAGTCGCTGCACTTACATTCTCTGCACTGAGAAAGACATTCGTTGCACCAAGAAAACTGTTCACTGCACCACAAAAATTAGTCATTGAACTAGGAGAAACAAAAGCGTAATGACCAAACAATGGAGCTGGAGGAGGCTTCTTGAAGGCGTCTTCCATGGATCGTGTGGGAGCTATAATCCTCCTGAGAGAGCCTGGATTTGCATTAAATCCCATCAAATGGGTTGCGTTAGAGCATGAGAGACAACTGGACACCGGAGGCCATTCAACATGTCGGTTGTTGGATCGTCGGGGAGTGGGGACTTCCCCCCAAACATTAAAAATGATTTTTTTTTCAAAATAAAGAGTATGGTAAGGCCAAGCACCATAATTAGTCCACCCTTGAGCCCCTCCTTACTTGCAAGTGCTCCTAGTGGACATAACTTGTATTTTTTGAATTACCATTAACCTCAGATAATCCCATTTTTATCTTGGCCCCTTGATTTTCCAACTTATCTGCTTCGAAGTTGTTACTTATGAGAATGTGATAAAAGGAGGTTTGAACGTTTACAGAGGATTACCGAATTCGCTCATAGATTCTTCGAATTTTGACTGCTCCTTTATTGTATCCATTGATCATTTTGTGGATAACTTGCTTGGAGTCTCCCATGACAATTATTTTGGAGATATTGAGTTGCTTAGCTAGATCCAACCCAAAGAAGAGCGTGAGCCATTCAGCTTCATTGTTGTTTTTTCATCCAAGGCCCCAAGCATAAGTCGATGCTATATTCCCTCCAGGATCAAAGATGATCCCACCCGCACCTGCCTCCCCGGTTGCACCTTTAAAAATATTGGTAGCCATAACTAGATCACTTTATTTTATGTCATAATTGATTTCCTCAGTATTCACGTGACCATGAGATATTGAAAGCTAAGAATGGAGAAATTCCATTGTATATTTGAGTCGTGTCTACAATTTATTCAAAAAATTGAAGGGATTATTCTGCATCTCATTTGTATTAAAATCATTTCACTTTCAATTTGCTCGAACTATAACTATCGTTGATCAAGCAGGGTGGATTTAATGTAATATGTTTGAGAATGTCATGCTATATTGACTTTAATAATTGAGGAATAATCAATGCTTTTGATCTCTAGAACTGAACTTTGTGAGAACCTTCCCAACCATATTTTCATGTTGAACCTTATTCTATTAAATTCACCATCGACTTAGTTTGTCTTCAGACAATTTATTTGATAGGATATCAATCTATCTAATATATAATTGCAAGCAATTGAGAAATGTGGTATTGTGGTTGTCATAATTTATTACAGTCTTACCTCACAAGTAATCCACGTGCACATGGTGGCACTTGATGTGAACAAAACCTTTTTGTGAACAAGACACTGATCCAATACCAACTGGGAAACATTAACTCCGTAGACACTTCCATCACAATGAATTCAAGAGGGTTCCTAGCCAGCTAGGGTTTCACTTTTTCATTAAATTTCAAGTAGTGGACTGCCTCTTTTAAATAATTATTATTTTGAGCAAACCTGGACCCGAAAACAATATTCAATTTTATAGAAATTCACTTCAAATCCAAGGCTTCTAACTTTGGACATTAGGACACCACCTTCAGTTCGTTTCATTTCCAAGCACAAAAATATCATATGTCTTCTATTTCAAACTTTAACTTCGTGTCCAACCTCTTGAGTTGGAAATTTGGCTTCTGAGATTGAACCTTTGTAAATATGCCTAGTTTATTGATTTTTCACACCTACCATTGAATTCCCCTTATCCGAGCTTCAATGTAGAGGTTTATATTATTCTAGTTTATGTTTTTCAGCACTGTATTGAAGAGAAAACATATAATTTGATTTCATTTGTTTTTTTGTTTTTGTTTTTATTATTGTAGAGATTAATGTACCAACCTCACAATCCTTAGATTATGTTCCTCTCTCAATTGTGTTTGGAATCATATGGAAGGAAAAGGATTTGGGTAATGATTTTCTCATCTTGAGTTATTTTCAATTTCTTGACTGTTATTCTATTTTATTTTATTTTCTTTTAAAACCCTTATCCCATGGAAATTGACAATGCTTTACAAGCTTCTTTGAGTATGCACATTAAATGGCATTTATTATCAATGGAGAGTCCATGTAGATTAAAAGCATGTATTCTTGTGTTGAACTTCCAGCCACCAAGTAGACCAATTTTTTCCCTTTCTTCATAATGGAAATAAATCATTCAATTGTAGCAAAATCCTCAAGCAAGTTATGCTTAATGGTTGCTAATGGTTATTATTGTATCTTATAAGTACTCAATATGTATACCTTCGGTGCAACAACCAACCCCAACCCAAAAATAAAAGAAACTTGTTTAATATAAAACTATAATGCTCCTCCAAATTGTAGTGCTCCTCATTCAGGAGAAAGCACTAACTCGTATGTTGTTGCTGATATTTTTTTTATATAAAATATTTATATATTATCTTGTTTAAAATATAGTGCATTAGATAGCTAGATTTTTTATAGTCAAAATAATAATAAAATTAATTATAACTGTGTATCTGCTTTATGTTTGTGCACGTAGTTTACAGAGAGTTTGGAAACACATTCCCAACCATGGAGCTACAAGGATTAATATTAACCTCTACGTTTAGTTTCTATTTGATTACTAGATTTTGTAGCCTTCAGTCTTCTATGTTCACACCAAATATTAGAATTCCATGTTCAGGTTTTGTCTAGGTTGTATTAGGAAGTAGCTTATAGCTTGTCTGTAGTGTAAATTTTCATAGGAATTTTGGTTGTGACTGAGCCTTGTTGTGCTTAGGGACAATTTTCATAGGAATTTTGGTTGTGACTGAGCCTTGTTGTGCTTAGAATTCAATCAGAATTTTGTCTAGGTATGGAGAAGAATAAGGAGCTACGACATAATTAGCGACAGGAAAGCAAGAAGAGAAAGGAAGTTGCGACAGAGGCAATGAAAGGAAGGAAGAGGAAGAGGAAGAGACGCCATAAGAGGAAGCTATGCCAGAAGAGGAAGCCGAGACAAAAGGAAGGAGTGCGATAAGGGAAGGTACGACATAATATCAACATCAGAAGGTAGTAGCATAACAACTGAAAAATGATAGTAAGTTGTAACACTTAGAAAGTGACAAGACTTAAATATCATGGGTACGAGTTCGGCTAGAGCCGGGGAAAATTGCATGCGTGAAGGAATCTCTATAAGTCAGGTCGTTAGTGGCTCCCGTTAGGTGTTACTAGAATAGGAAAGACAACTTGTTGGATGCAATAGGAAGTTGGTTGAGAAAGCGATAGGGAATAAGTATGTAATGAGTCTATATCAGGTATGTAATGAGGATATAAAAGAAGGAACCCAAGCTGTATGCAGTTTAGCTTCTCTGTTGTTAGCTTTGAATTGTTAGAATGACAATTTCTCTGTGTTTTCCCTGTTAATAGCATTGAGTGCATAGGATTTGAAGAATCTGCAGCTAAGTGCACATAAGATTAGGAAAGGTTGAGTCGATTCAGGAAGCTGCGATAGAGGTAGTGAAAGGAAGGAAGAAGAAGAGGAAGAGGTGCCAGAAGAGAAATTTATGCCAAAAGAGGAAGCCGAGACAAAAGGAAGGACTACAATAAGGGAAGGTATGACATAATATCAACATCAAAATGTAGTAGCATAACAACTGAAAAATGATAGTAATTCGTAATGATTAGAAAGTGAGAGGCCTTAAATATCGTGGGTACGAGTTCAGCTAGAGCCAATGGAAATTGCACGCATGAAGGCATATTTGTAAGTCAGGCCGTTAGTGCCTCCTGTTAGGTGTTACTAGAATAGGAAAGACAACTTGTTGGCTGAAATAGGAAGTTGGTTGAGAAAGCGATACGGAATGAGTCTGTATCAAGTATGTAAAGAGGCTATAAAAGAAGGAACTCAAGCTGTATGTAGTTTATCTTCTCTATTGTTAGCTCTGAATTGTTAGACTGTCAGTTTCTTTGTGTTTTTCCTGTTAATAGTGCTAAGTGTATAGGAGTTGAAGAATCTGCAGCTGAGTGCGCATAAGAGTAGGAAAGGTTGAGTCGATCCAGGTTGTGTGTGTATCATTAGTAGAGAAAAGTAGGAAGAGAACATAGAGAAGATCGAAGAGCATGAGAGGGAGGAAGAGTTTGTAAATATAGAGAAGAATATCGTAAATAGAGTCTGCATCTTAGTGCACAAACAAAAGGTGCATATATTTCCTCATGCCAGATGAAGAGCACCTTTGTGGTTTTTTCTCGGATGGGTTTCCATGTTATATTCTGTGTATATGTGTGAATGTTGAATGTGTATGAGTTACTTGTGTAAATGTTGCATTGAATGAATGATTATAGATTTTCTTACAGATGAATAGATGTATATCAGTCACATTGTATTGGTTTAATAAGATTATGTTGCACACCTACTGTTGATATAATAGGTTGAATAAGAGAAGTTGGGTTACATCCTAATTGTTGGATCACAGTGAACACAAATAATCCACCCACAGTCTTCATTGAGATCCTTGGTAAAAAGGTCAAGGTACTATAAATCCCCCACCCAATTGCAGAAACGACGTTCTGGTAGTTACCCATTCAAGAGAGATATCTCGAGTGAGACTGAATCTACATTGCAAGTGCTGCCAACTAAGCTCTGCTTTGTCGGGCCGATATCTTTGGCTTTGTTGTGCTAAGTAGAAGGGACTGAACTTGGGTCAAGACCCTCATAGGAGGGAGAAAAGCCAACAAATGGTTATGTTTTCTGGGCCCGAATCTTTTTTGTGAGGGATATGTTGTGGGAACCAATGAAACCTGAGATACAAGATTGGGTGTATTTCAAAGCGTTAGAATTTGCATGAGAAGAAAGAGAAGGATATCAGTGGAACCCAACGGAGTGGTTGGGCCTGTACATATATATGGGCATCCACAAGATTTTTTTTTTTGAGTTTCCCATTGTGTTGCATGAGTGGTTGTCTAAGTTGGAAACCCGACAAAGAAATGTTCAAGGAGGAGAACTGAAGGAGTGGAATCCTCAGTTGATTGAGCAACTAGAAATAGTAAGAAACCCTGTGTCGAGGGCTGTGGATTTTTGGATAGACAGTATCTTGGAGGGATACATTCCTGAGTTTTTTGTTGACACGATAACCTCATACAGTGAGGTAGAGAGAAAATGTTTTCAAGGACCATGTGATAGATATCTGTCATCTTTAAAGACGTGGATAAAAATGATTGTATGTGAAAAAGGTATTTTGAGAATGTGACAAGACTGTGTATAAATAGAGTGGGTATGTCTCAGAATAACTCTGTGAAAAATGGCACACCCTAAATTGAGATGTTCCTAGGAGATAGTGGAACTGAACTAGGTCGGGTTTTTTAAGAAGCGACAAAAAGTTTAGATCCGACAAGCAAAGAAAGACTCTGTTAGGAAGAGGGAGTTGCATCATGAATATTGAATAAGAAGGCTACGATATTGCATCGTACTTGAACAAAGGGTCTTGCGATGAAGAAGAAGAATATCAGCCGATCTTTGAAGGAGATGAAGAATCATAAGAGTTGACTGAAGTTCCAGATCGAGAATGTGGTTACACCTCACCTACAACATTGTACACATCACCAGATGTAATATCTAGAGACTTATATCCAAGTGCATTTGTAAATACAAGTAGTACTAACGCTGTAAATAGCGGACAAGGGAGTCTGGCTAGCCAAAATTTTGTTGCGACTGTACCAGCAGTAAATAAAATGGATGGATCTAACATCAAGTTACCAATATTCAATGGAAATGGGTTAGATTACCCAAAACAACATTGGTTCCTTTGTGAAGTTGTGTGGATTGTGCGACAGATCCAGGATGAGAATATCAAGAAAGAACAGATGATCATGACTCTACGAGGTCATGCACTTGACTGGTACATAAAATTTTCCACAGTGCCAGTAGGATTTGTCCAGAAAACGCTCGGCGAGATTCGGGTGGGCATGATAGATGAGTTTACGAAGCCAAATTTTGAATCACAATGCATTACTGAGATCAAATAAATTAAGTAGCTACCTACAGATTCTGTCTGGGAATTTGACCAGAGATTTAAAACATTAATGGCGAAGGTAAGCTTCCGAATGTCAGATGTACAACATAAGGAATGGTTTATTTCTGCCTTGTTGCCGCACATCTGAACCCCATTGATGCAATAGAATATTTTGTCACAGACAAAATATTTGGTGATGGAAATGAAGTTAGAATCCTCGCGGATTGGAGACAGTGACACATGAATGATGCAAATTAAGTCACAACTGGACAACCTTACGGTGCAACTCTGAGACATTAAGAGAGGCAAGGAATCTCAAGAAGAACTATGGTGTACAATATGTAGAACATATGGACACCATAAAGACAATTTTCCAACGCTCATGAACTACGTCGTAGCAGGAGTGTCGAACCCAATAAACACCCAAGGGATTCCTTGGTGTAGAATATGCTAGACTAGGAGCCACAAGTCCTAAGAATGTCTATATATACATAATATTGTAAGTGCACCAACTAGTCTGTATTGTAAATTTTGTAAATCAGTAGGTCATGCTGAAAAATACTGCAGATCAATTTAGTTGCTGCGAGAATAGACAGTGGATACCTATTTGATGAAAAATGATGAGCAGATGCAAGTTGAACGAGCATAGCCTCAATATCAGCCTGCTCAATATCTACGACGACAATATCAACAACCATGGTACCCTCAGTCGCAATACCAACATAATTAGTATCCCCAACAACAATTATACCCTCCGCAAAGGGGGGGTGGAAATTTTTGAGGCCAAGGACAACAACAGAGAGGAGGAGGATTTGGTCTTGAAAGAGGCCAAGTCATTTGTTATAACTATGGGAAGCCATGACATTTTTCATGAGATTTCCAAAGTCTTGCAAAAACATGTACATATTGTAAAGCGTTTGATCACACTATTGAACAGTGTCTGCAACTAATTGCAAAAGGGCAAGCTCAAACTATCATAAATCCCAATCATATGCAAAATCATAAAATGAACACCAACCAGAACATCTAGATGATTTCTTCTGATGCGAGATAACCTCATATTGTTGTGGGTACAATAAGAGGTGTTGTGATAGGTTGAGACCAAATCAATACAAAGCAAGGACAATTGTAGGTGAGACCCGCAGAACTAAAGAAAGCCCCACTAGATGTCCAAAAGGAGAAAGAAGTATTCTTGGATGTGCGACCAGAGTTTGGTTATGTTAATCAACCGTCGACATCTGGACAAGTCAAGACCATTCCCGAACTATTTGAACAATTAATTTGGAAGAAACCAATGAAAAAGGTTAGTAAGCTTAAATAATTTTTTAAAAGTTGTTTAGCACTAATCAATGATAAAGATGTTGTCGCAGAACTGACAACACTGATAGAAGAAACTCCAGATGACCTGCGACTTGAAAAAAGAGTTAACCATATCGAGAAGAGACTGAAAACAAGCCGAGAATTGTGAATGACTGTGCAGATAGGAGACTATGATATGGATTCTATCATATTAGATTTGGGCTCATATGTTAACATATTGACAAGAAAAACATGGGAGAGCATGAATAAAGCACACTTGGACTGGTCTCCCATTCAATTAAGGGTTGTGAACTAGTCGAAGGTTCTACTAATTGGTAGAAAAACTCAAGTTCCTGTAGAAGTCGAAGGCTTAAGAACATATGAAAAATTTGAAGTAATCCACATTGTCGATGACACAAACCCATATCCTGCATTTCTAGGAATTCATTGGGAAATAGACAACCAAACCATTATACATTTTAAGAAAATGATCTTATCATTTGAAGATTCTGACCTAAGGGTGGTTTCCCCAATCGATCCTCTTGAAGGACAGATATATGTCGAGCCAGTAAATAGTGAAGGTCAAGGCAATTACCTAGATCAGTTGTATAATATCATGTCTTCAAGAGAATATTATATCAATCCAATAGTTGATGGAAAAATGAGTTGGTGGAGTGTAAGTTATTGTACTTCTGATTTAGGTGACGCCATAGAAAATTGGCAGAATAGGATACATGAAATCTCCATGAGAAGATGAGAAAGAATCACAAGATCTATCCGAAGGGTAGGAGTTGAAGCAAGTGATCTGCCTACATATGAAGGATCACCCAACCTTGTGTCTTTTCTAGCGGAGTTTGAAGAAAAAGTTATATAATCGCAGTGATTGTCCACCTTAAACATTGTGCTAAAATCTACGCCCGCTAGATGGTGGGGTACACATAAACAATCTATCTCTGAGTGGCCACAATGTACAAGATTAATGGAGATCATATTTGGCGAAGAGACCAGCTACTCTGCCATTATAAGTATACAGGATTGATAAATCTCGTTGAACATATTGAGCATTGTCGCAGGAAATGGAAAGAATATCCATGACAGGAGTGGGTTCATGGATTCATCCACACATTGGAAATGGTACCAAAAAAATGGTAAACATTAGTGGAAATGCGAAGAGGAATTGTCGAATGGGAAGGTTTAGTTATAAGCTTCACGCAGACATTTGAGTTCACAAGTGAACATATGACAGTCGATGTTGTGCTACAAATAATGAGGGAGAAGATATTTGAATAAATCTCGGTTGCAGCTACTAATTACCATCAATGTAGCACGTCAATCCAACACTAGATGGAATTCTACAATATTACAGGAGAACCAGATGATGATGATCCGCTTCAGATAAACATACCTGAGTCGAAAGGTATGCGTGCAGTGGAAGGAGATGGTATGTCTAGGGACCAATTCCTAAGTCCACTTAAGATCAAGAGAGTAAATATTGGGTCGTCTGAAAACCCAAAATTTTCCAATATTGGAGACTATTGGGACGATGAGACTATGGAAAAGATCACTGACTTACTGCATAAATTTTGGGTCGTCTGAAAACCCAAAATTTTCCAATATTGGAGACTATTGGGACGATGAGACTATGGAAAATATCACTGACTTACTATATAAATTTCAAGATATGTTCCCTACAAAGTTTTCTGATATGAAAGGCATAGTCGAGGAACTTGGTGAAATGAAGATACCTTCGAGGCCTGATGCAAATCCGGTCAAATGGCGGCCGTACAAATTAAACCCGCACTACAAAGAAAAAGTTAAAGCTGAACTAGACTTAGTGCTAGAGGCAGGTGTGATAGAACTTGTTGAAGAATCAAAATGGATCAGTCCAATTGTAGTGTAAGACAAGAAAAATTCCAGTGAAGTGAGAATTTGTGTTGACATGAGGAAATTAAATGATTCTTGTTTGCATGATCCATTTATGACTCCATTCACATATGCAGTATTGGAGAATGTAGGAGGATAAGAAATGTATTCATTCACTAATGGATTCTCGGGCTACCATCATATAAGAACTGCAAAGGAGGACCGACACAAGACTACCTTTGCGACGGAGTGGGGATGCTACCAGTACACGGTAATGCCCTTTGGACTCAAGAATGTGCTTGCATTTTTTTTATAGAATCGTGGTTGCTGCATTTAAATATTTCATACATAAATTTCTTGAATTGTATTTTGATGACTGGAGGGTATTTGGTCTTGTAAAAGACCATACTGAGAGCCTCAGAATGATGGTGGAACGGTGTCGCCAGTATCAAATTTCCTTAAATTTGAAAAAATGTATTTTTGTGCACCTTTTGGAGCTTTGTTAGGCCATGTGGTCTATTGTGATGGAATTTTGGTTGACCCAACCAAGATTGTCATCATCATTGACTTACCACCACCTACCATGGTTAAGCAGTTAAGAGAAACATTAGGACATACGGGATACTACAAAATTTTTATCAAGGGATATGCAGAGGTGACTTCCCTGATGGAGAGACTATTGAAAAAAGACACTAAGTTTCAGTGGACAGACGAATGTCAAGAAATTCTGGACAATTTGAAGAATAAGATGGCTACTGCACCAATACTTGTATTTCCAGAGTGGAAAAAATAATTTCAATGTTCACGTCGATGCATCGTCTGTTGCGCTCGGCATGGTACTGAATCTGCTAGGGGAAGGAGTGATTGATCACCCCATTGCTTTTGCTAGAAGGAAGTTATCAACTACAGATAAAAATTACACCACAACAGAGAGGGAAGGGATAGTGATGGTGTATGCACTGCAAAAATTTAGACATTATTTGTTGAGTGGACATTTCAAGATGTACACTAACCATTCTGCGCTGAAATATTTAGTCAATAAGTCAGTGTTGGGGGGGATATCTGTCGATGGCTTCTCCTCTTCCAGGAATTTAATTTTGATATAATTGTTAAACCAAGTCGGTTGAATCTCAGACCAGACCACCTGTCAATATTTGAAAGTGGAGAAGACCCTACTAATCTGGAAGATAATATCCTTGATGCACAACTGTTTGAGATAACTGTGTTTGATGATCAATATAAATATATAAAACACTTTATGAGTACAAATTATGTGCCAAATCAATTTACCACGACGCAAAAGAAATAGTTAGTAGTGAGAGCTACAGATTTCTAGTTGATTGTTGAACATTTGTATAAACTGGGCCCTGATGAGATACTCTGACGATGTGTTTTGGACCACGAGCACCCAATGATATTAAGTAAATCACATGCTGGTGTCGCAGGAGGCCCCTATGCGGGGAAAAGCGACTATAAGGAATATTTTACAAGCAGGGTTATGGTGGCTCACCATGCATGCAGACGCTTAGGACTATTGTCGCAACTGTGATATATATCAAAGAATTGGGAAGTCATCTCGAAGAGATGAAATGCCACTAGTATGCATATAATATTACATGCATTTGATAAATGGGTTGTTGACTTCATAGGACCTATCAATCCAATAGGGAAGCACACTGGAGAAGGGTATACTATCACTGCGACTGATTATCTGACTAGATGGGTAGAATTTGAGTCAATAAAGGACTGTACTGCTGCAACTTCTATGAAGTTGTTTTTTGAAAATGTTGTGACAATGTTCAGTTGCCCAAAGTTTTTGATCAGTGATCAAGGTACGCATTTTGTAAATCAATTGATTAAAGAAATGACTGATGAATTCCAGATACAACATAAAAGAACAACTCCATATCACCCTCAAGCAAATGGAGTTGTCGAAGCATTTAACAAGATTTCAGAAAATGCACTTACAAAGGTCTGCAATGCGCAAAGGGATGAATGGGATCAGAATATCTCTATAGTACTATGGGCATATCATACAACATGTAAGAAGCTGACAGGTCATACACCATTCATATTGGTATATGGGTAAGAAGTTATCATGCTTATGGAATATATTGTACCAATTTTGAGAGTTGTCGCGATCACAGAAATGACAGATGTTGATGATGTAGAAGAAAGACTTCTTCAACTAATCCATTTGGAGGAAGAACACTTTGTTGCAGGATTTCACCAGAACCTAGAAAATCAAAGGCAAAAGGTATGGGACATAGACACATTAAGAGAAATCATTTTTAAGTTGAAGATATTGTTCTTATGTACAACAATAAATTCTTCAAACATCCAAAAATGTTGAAAACACATTGGTTAGGGCCATATGTCGTTAAGCAAATCGTTGATGGAGGAGCAGTTAAGTTAGAGAAATTAGATGGTACAGAGGTCAGAGGGCTCATCAATGNGAGAGAGAGAGAGAGAGAGAGAGAGAGAGAGAGAGAGAGAGAAGAGAAGAGAGAAAACAAGTGAAAGAATGCAAAATCCACGTCGCAAGAAGCACGACAAGAAGCTGAAGGAGATCGAAAAGAGAAGTGCATTTATCACATGAAACAACATAGGTTGGAAATGATGTGATGATTGGCACAATAATTAATGAACTCGTTGAAAAGAGAGGGTGGACTTCATTAATTTCACAAGTCCGAGAAAATATGGTGACGGTCTTTGTGGCCACATCTACCTGTAGAACAATAACTACTCTGTAGGTACCAGTTGATTAATGGTGTACTGAAAAGTTTCCTTAAATGAATCAACTCATTCCCATGTGCCTAAAAGGACAGATTCCTATTAAAATAAATAACCACTCGTGTGAAGCACAACTATCAAAACCTATTGTCCCATATCAAACTTCTTTCCCAGGATCATTTTCATTCTACCTACATGCAAGAAGAGCGATTGTGTCTGTAACATTACGAGCTGAAGCAATTCCATGTTAATTTCAATATCAAGTACTAGTGCAACTGTGGAAGCTGAATTGGGACCTGCATCTCTGACGTATATCATGGAAGATAGTGAGGGGTATATCCCACTATCACAGCGGACTGCCCAGCAGCTACACAAAACCCACCTCAGACAACAGGTAATCATAGAACATAGGAACCAGGACCCTCTGTAGTTTCAAAAGGAAAGCGTACAATGAAGAGGAAGAGGAAGGAGAAATTTACCTCAACACCACCAGCCCCTGATAATTATGAAGACTTGGAAACTAGGACTTTGTTTCTGCCATACATTCCACCAAGGTGATCAGATGCATCGAAGCTTACACTTCCAGGAAAGATTCGAGCCCCGTTGGTAGCACCCAAACTACCGAAAGGAATTCACTTCTTACGAGACATTATGCCAAAATTGCATTCGTTATCCTTTGAATAACATGATACCAACAAGATGAGTGCTCTGTATAGAAAAAACTACATGGAATTGTTAAGGTAAATACCTAACTCACCATACTTCTTTGTTGCAAAGGAATGGGAAAAAGGGTTGGAGAAGTTTGGTCTATTATCATTACTTTTCATGCCACATTTTGGTCGAAGCACAGAGGTGAATACCTATGTGAAGCAGTTTCTAGTAGTATTTCATGGAGTATACATGTAATTGGACAAGGCATACTGGGTAGATGTCAACCTTATTTCAGCAATTACAAGACTTCTCAGAGAAGGACTGGACCTAGTGTCGCTTTTAGAGAAGGACAGGGACCCAGCGAGGATTGTCAGGATCAAGAAAAAGTATGGGATGACTACAGCCAACAGGGGGTTCATAATTTCATCCATTAATGACCCGACTGTTCATTTTGTATAAAAAATACTCTCTTGCAAAATGTTACGAATGCCCGGACCAAACCAATGTAACACGGGTGTAGTGGCGCTAGCTGAACTCTGTGCAGAGGGAGTTAAAATTAATTGGTCACAATTCCTATTGAACGAATTGGTATAAGATGTGACTACATCACAAGAAGGTAACCCTTTCCATTATTCCTGGTTGTTAATTTTAATTTCATTTATAAGATGGTCTGACCCACTAGACTACCAAGGGGTAGATCTTCCAGTGAACTGCAGGGGAGCGAGATACCAAAATATTTGGTTCTCACCAAAGAAGGATAGGCAGACAAATAAAAATATTGATGTTTTCCTACAGGGAGAGGCCCTAAGGAATTAGGTGAAGAATGTGGTAAGACTCCCAGATGACATTATTGCATGATTTCGCAAAGTCATCAAATTCCAAATTCGCCCACATTATGTTGTCGTGCAACCGCAAAAAAGACCCAGCTCGCCAATGGTTGGTGACGCAATTTGTGCTAACGTAAGCAGAAGTGGAAACCATTACCAATGATTGGCCTGAAGTATGGCGCCTACCTATGCCATACGTCTAGATAATGGAAGAGAGTGTGGAACATGAGAAACCCCCAGTGCAGGACAACCACGAAAGAGAGTCAAACAAGAGTGACGCCATCTTGTCTCCACCAGACCCACCGCACAGAGAGAAAATGAAGGTTGATAAGTATACCAATACCTTTAGTATGGATGAAGAAGAATTAGCAGTGCTAAGAGAAGCACTACAGGAAGTTGCACAAGAAATTTTGTAAGACATTTCCATGTGACAGAAAGAATTAAAAACCGAATTGATGGAATGGTTTACTGAACTTGGTGAAGTTGTCGAGTAGTTTCACGTCACAGCTAATCGGCCACCCCAAGTAGTTGACTCACAGAATGAACCTGGTCCCTCCAAAGTAACGGAACCTCGGATACCAAAACTGGTTCACCTAATTAGAGTGCAAGTTGACGAAGAAGTACTAGATCTGGGAACCCCATAATTCAACGATGTGGCCAAAAATATTGGCCATGTAATAATATATTTCTCATATATGTGATTGATTGACGTATATGTATTACCGAAAGTTGCAGTCGCGGAGATTAAAGTAAAATAATTCACTCTGGGAAAGTAGACAAATAAATATGAAAAGATTATTAAGAAACTCAAAGCAAAAATGCAGAAAGCAAAGATAAAGGAAGAAATTAATCCGAGGCTCGAAAATTTTATAAATATGGCTTGTACAAACCTTAATGACGAAAAAATTACAACAGAAATACATAGAGAATACAAGGTGATTTGACTTGGTAAAATAATGGCTAACCTTAGGAAGAATGGTTACCCAGCTTGAAGAACTGGTAAGACCAAGCACACCTCTGCAAGTAATAGAGGAAAGAAGAGAGGCAACAATTGAAGCTATGAAGAATATAGAAGAAGAAGAAGAAGAAATGTGTGCCAAGGATCTCAACCAAGTCTCTTAGACTTGGGAATCCCTAATGAGTTTTACTGTGTTTGAATTAAATATTACTCAGATAAGGAATTATATGAATCAACTACCCTTAGCACAGAAAATAGCTAACACATCGGAGATGAGGAAATGCAGCAGCAAATGACAGTGTTGTGCACATAACAGCAACACCATGAGGAAAAGGTGGAAGAGCTACAGGCTGAAGCAGAAAAAGTTACAGACATAATTCATCATGTACTTCAGAAGGTGTGTAATGTATCCACATCAGTAGAGAAGGTCATGTCGGAACATGTCAGTTCCGACCTGGTGGAGCAATTTCGGAATACAAAAGAAGACGCGAGCATAGAATTAGAGAGAGTGGTGAAAATCATGGAATATTTTCAAAGCAAAATAAGTGCAAGTAAAAACATGGAGGAATAGCTTCGAGTGGCTCAGGACGATACACAGGTGAGTGTTGGGGTCCTGTTGGGCCTAGGTACAGTAAGATAGAATTCAATCAAAATTTTGCCTAAGTATGGAGAAGAGCTAAAGGAGAAGAAGAAGGAGCTATGACAGAAGTGGCGACAAAAAAGTAAGAAGATAAAGGAAGGTGTGACCGAGGCAGTGAAAGGAAAGAAGAAGAGGGGGAAGAGGAAGTTGCACCAGAAGAGGAAGCCAATATAGAAGGAAGGAGTGCGACAAGGGAATTTATGATAGAATATCAGCATCATAAGGCATGCAAGTAGCATAATGGCTAGAAAATGACAGTAAGGCATAATGCTTAGAAAGTGACAGGCCTTAAAGATTGTGGGTACGAGTTCAGGTAGAGTCGGCGGAAACTGCACACATGAAGGAATATCTATAAGTCAGGTCATTAGTGCCTCACAGTAGGTGTTACTAGAATAGGAAATACAGCCTGTTGGCTGAAATAGGAAGCCGACTGAGAAAGCGACAGAGAATGAGTCTGTATCAAGTTTGTAATGAGGCTATAAAAGAAGGAACCCAAGCTGTATGTGGGTTAGATTCTCTATTGTTAGCTCTGAATTGTTATAATGCTAGTTGTTCTATGTTTTCCCTTTTAATAGTGTTGAGTGCATAGGATTTGAAGAATATGCAGTTGAATGCGCAAAAGAGTAGGAAAGGTTGAGTCAATCCAGGCTGTGTGCGGATCATTAGTAAAGAAAATTAGGAAGAAAAAAGAGAAAAGATCAAAGAGAATGAGAGGGATAAATATTCTGTAAATATAGTGAAGAATATCTTGAATAGAGTATGCAGCTTAGTGCGCAGACGAAAGGTGCATATATTTCCTCATGCCAGATGAAGAGCACCTTTGTTGTTTTTGCCCGGATGGGTTTCCATGTTATATTTTGTGTATATGTGTGAATGGCGAATGTGTATGACTTACTTGTGTAAATGTTGCATTGAATGAATGATTATAGATTTTACTACAGATGAATGGATATATCAATCGCATTGTATATGTTGAATAATATTATGCTACACAACTATTGTTGATATAATATGTTGCATAAGAGAATTTGGGTTGTGGCCTAACTGTTTGATCACAGTGAACACAAATAATCCACCCACAGTATTTGTCAAGATCCTTGGTAAAAGGGCCAAGGTACCATAAATCCCCCACCCAACTGCGGAAACGTGGTTCTGGAAGTTACCCATTCAAGAGAGATATCCCAAGTGAGACTGCAACTGTCGACGTAGGTGTTGTCGACTGAGCTTTGCTCTGTCGGGACAATATCTTGGGCTTTATTGTGCTAAGCATAAGGGATTGAACCTGGATCAGGACCCTCTAAGGAGGGAGAAAATCCAATAGGCCCTAAGTTCTGAGAGCATGAATTGGGATCTTATACCAAATTGTAGTGCTCCTCCTTCAAGAGGAAGCACTAACTCATTCTTTTCCTAAGATTTTTGTTGTAATTTGGCTCAGTTAGAGTTTATTGAATAAAATAGATGTTTTTGCAACACACACACACTCACACACACACACACACACATATTGCACTATCTATGATTTAATAAATTACAACAACATAAACATGCATGTAAACTTAGAATTTCCATTTCAATAGCTAGTCATTTAAACATTTAAACATTGCATAGAATTATAAAATAACAATATTAAATTTGACTAAGTGGAATACATGTATTTGGAAGGGTGTAATAGATCCCTTAGTTACCACAGGTTTCCTTAAGTCCCCTTGGCAACCAGAAAAATATGAATCCACCTTGTCGACCAATTAATATCTTGTTGTCCCTAGTAAATCAATGGATTTCCTATCCTTCGAGCCCATAACCGATAACCTCAATAGAAAATTCTTAAATATTTTAGTAACAAATCTCTCATGAGTTTTCAACCTTTACCTTGGATTTGTCCTCCTCCTCCAACCTTCGAGTTGACCCCCTCCTCGGAAGAATTCACTTCAAAACAATTTCAACCTCCCTCACAGTTCAATCTCTCCAAAAGAGCCCCCCTTCTAACCTATAAGTTCTTACCTATATACTTTTCCTCCTCCTCGAGCCTTCAGGTTTACTCCACTGCCCCCATCAAATCCCATGAAACCCCAAAACATTTAATTCCTTTCTTGTTTAAAATTTTGAATCACATTAAAATACTATATATTGTGTACTCATTGTCTCGACCAGTTCAATGTCATCATGGTTAATTAATTGAGTTTTAAACTTTTGACTGTACAATATTTACTATTTCTCTTGAAGTGCTCATTTTGGGATCTTCACGAGATGATGGGTTAAATTACTTGTCCCACTCACCGTGTCAAACATTAAATTGATTGAATAAAATAATAATTTATTAGTGGTCATGTTGACCCTTCAAGTTTTGTAGTGGTGGTTATCTTTATTACTTTATTCAATTCGGGATCTGAAAATAACATTATTAATCTAATGTCAAATTCCTACCTTATCTAGTGGGTTTAATTAATTAATTTAATATACCCTTTTAACTTATGATGGAATAATTTAGTCAAATCAATCATTTATTTAATTCATTCATTTATTCTTTTGTTTATTTAACAATGGTTATGACAAAGGACATTATTATCATTAATAATAATAATAATATTAATAGATGGTGAACTAATAACCGCATTTGTAATTATTTGTTTAACAAATAAGAACCCGAACACCAACATAGTACCCTTATGATTCTAACAGAGTACCTTCGAAGGTCTAAACAATCATGGAATACAATTAAACAATATAATTATCATAAATTACAATGCCCGTGCAACAATTCTTAACTAACAATACTTATTCCTTTACCTTTTTTTTCCTCAGAAAAATTCGTAATTTTATTTCAAGAAAGAACAAAATTACATTCGCAGATGTATATAAGGCAAGTAGCCCCATACATTGTCAATAAAAAATTTGTTTCATCAAAATCAAATATTTACATTTCAATACATCATAATTGTATCATTTTTAAACATAGTATCAATCCAACCATATAAACGGTCGTTGTAATCATATAGCAAAATAACAAAAAGAAAAAATTGAATCTGCCTTTGTGCCTGGTTCAAACAATCGGATCATGTTCATCATGAAACTTATTCATTTACCTATTACAATGATCAATTATAATTAATTAATACTTAATGATTTGTTTAACACATATTTTAATAACTTAACATTCATTATATGTCTAGGATCAATGTATAATCAACTTACTCATTCACAACAATTTACACAATAATATGTCATGAAAGTATTTGTATAACAATACTAGTGTTCATATACAAAGTCTACATGCGTGGACAGTGCATCCATAGGTAGGACATGTACTATAAACATAAATCATATTTACTACACATAACTACTAACCAATACTAATAATCCTTCATGCAAATAGAACAAATATACATACAACATAACATTACTAAAACATCATCAATTATTGTATGAGTTAACCTTATAAGATTTCATATCATTATTTTTTATGTTTACATTAGTTTAATCAATCAACTACAAGGAAGGGTACCTACTACCACTAACTTGGTATCAAGGAATCCCCAACCCTCAAAAGTACTAGCTAACAATATCCTCTTGTCCTAACCTACCTCAACATCCTCCCTATCCTTCCTCTGCTAGTAATGATGTGGATTTTGGCTTTACCAACCTAACCACATATAAACCTGAGAGTGGTAGCATCGGATGAATAGCATACCTAGCCTCTCCTAGCGGGAATCTGACCATTGTAATCACAACAACATGGGGAGTGTGTCTCAGGACAACCCTCCCATGACCCTGGGTATTATAGTAACATAGGGTGGGAGATACATTCATCCCTCTCAACATACTGGGTCTATACCCTATTGAATCATACTCTGTTGCTATCAAGGTTATCGACATGTGTCATTGTATCTTCAATTTTGGTAGCTAATATTTACTGCATAAACAAGTCCTTATTCCTCATATGATATCAAGTACCCAACTTTCACATAGCCCCTATGTCTTGTGGGTTAGTTTTTCACCCAAAATACGTAATCACAACAAATATTTCCATTCGATCATCAATTGATCCTCATCGTCGTCATTCATTCTTATAGCAACAAAATACATCACAATTAAACTACAATATAATAATTCAATTGATCACATCCTAAAAATGGTATCCATGTAACACATTACATTTCATCAATGGAAATAAATCACACACATAACTATCATCATAAACAAGGAAAACTTTTTGATATTCAACATAGTATCCGCATAAACATAATAACATCATAATCATAATCTGGTATATCATGTCATAAATATAGTTTACTCAATCAAACTGAGTCCAACAATTAACAAGAAAATAAAATGCAACATGTTTATCTGCAAATATGTTTATTCAAAATATGGGGCATTACAACTAAGGATTGTAGTGCTCAGTGGTGATCATATTGCATAAGAGTGAGAATAAATAGGTTTTGTGTTGATAGAGATAAGTCTATAGGTGATTCATTTTCTTTGGAGGCCTCATGGCCCAACTTGGGGGTGGTATCTGTAGCTAATACCTATGATTGGGTAAAAAAATTCTCTTACATAACCAGTTGCTTGGATTTGCTTCTATTAAAAGATAAGTATTATTTGTTGTGTGTGAATGTGCAATGATTATATTTACTTTTTTTAATGAATATGATGGGTTATGCATGTTGTGTGAAATATAGTTTTTAATTATGTCGTGTTTTATCATGCACCTGCACATGCATTTCTTATTTTATGTTTCCCATCGAAGGACTAAATAGTTCTGAATTCGATTAATGGTGTCTTGGGGTGACATTTTGAAACATGAAATTCATAGCTAACTCATCCTTTATTCAGAATGATGAATGGAGACACTACAAATAGGATACGATAGGATAGGATTTCCATGTGATCTCTAGGACACACGATGTCAATTTCATTATCCTACTATATAAAATCACTACCTTTTCCCCCCAATAAGAAGGTCTAACAACCAGCCTATTATTTTTGTTGGTTGTGGAAAATCCTTGAGCCACTTGCAAATATTGTAGTTTATTCTCTTCAAGTTGTCATTCCTTGCAATGAGGAGTTTGCATGAGCCATTGGCATTGAATATTATATGATCATCATTAGCTATTCACTAAGGGAAATACTTACCAAAAGGCCCAAACTATTGATCCCTCATAAACTATTTGTGCCTTAGCTTCTTAGCACAAGGAAAATTCAATATTCCTTGTGTAAACCATGACCCTTTCCTCCATCTTCTTCTACAATTGTTGACAATGTTGGGATTGGAAAACCAACATAGATGGAGAAATTAGATATAACATTTTAGGAGTGTCACAATCCAACATAACACTTGAGGAATGTCATAATGTATCAATGATAGGAATTGGACATGGCCTTCGAGGAATATCACAATTCAACATAACACTCGAGGAATATCACAATCCAACATAGCACTCAAGGAATGTTGTAATGCAACAGAACCATGAATGAATGTGACAATGTGGCTTAACCATTGATGTATATACCACTTTGACAAAAGTTAATCAAGATAAATGTTGAATGGAGGCATAACCATTGATAAATATCACAATCCAACATAACCCGAGTCACGATGCTCTAATATTTGTAAATAACATTTAATAGTATATTATTTTGGTCCTATCCCTATGCAGCACCCAATAATTACCAACAACCACATTAATAATATTAATGTGTGCAATAAATAGGAATATATCTAACACATTCTATAGAAAAAAAACTTTGATATTAATATTTAGATATGTTATAATATCAATATGCTAAATATACATCTATCAAAATATACCAAACATATTAATATTATTAATGTGGTTTTTGTTAGTTACATTGATAGGCATTTTTCCCTTCATGTGTTCCCCCATATGGAGGTATGAATCCATTGAATCCTTGGAATATCAAAGATTCTTCATCGTAGTCTTCTTTAAAATCATTATTAACAAAGAGTCCAATTAAATTTATGGTGTTCTTATTTTAAGAATTGTTCAATTTAATAATAGAATGTTAATTTAAATGCAAATTCCATGAAACCGTTAAACATAAATAGCAAAATTGGGTAACTTGTTGACGTAGTTGCAATACCCAAATCTACAATTTTTGCACTACTCTTAAGTAACCCAAAGCTTCACATGTTCTATTATGTTGAATTAGTGGGCATAAGAATAGTTGGGATGAGACTCACCTCCATTCTTTCCTATGTGTTTTGGATGTATGCTATTGACAATCGTGGATTCATCATTGATTATGGGAACTTTGTGATGAGTTTGATTCAATTTTCTTCTATTGCAACCAGGGGTGCTTTCAGGGCCAATACTAGGGACCCAAAGTCCATGGGTGGGTTTTCTCTAGTTGATACCTATTATGATTTATTAAGGCTAAAAATTATGAATGTCCCCACGATGGCTAGTGCTCTGCAAAACACTAGAGTGGTGACTCTTTTGTTCCAACGACATTCATCTACAACAAAAATCGCTCATAACATCTAACACAATTCTATTGAAAGGAGAAATATTATTAGGTTGAACCAAAAAGATGTGAAAACGATAGTCAACTTTTCTTGCATTTAATTGATAAACATATTTATGTTTTATATTTTTTGTGAGGGTGCCTTCCCATTATCATGGGTTGAATATGGAATCTTATCCCTAATCTTTATTATATTCTTTTTGTTATCACTAGAAAATTTAAATTAGTAAATATATCATCTGCACGAGAACTAATGTAAAAGACCTCAACCAAATACCTCTACTCTCACATAACCTCTTCCCACACTCACTAGAAAACCTCCACTAAGCTTCCACTCTAATATGCAAAACTATATTTGTATTCGTTTTCAACAAATATATGAAGGAAACAACTTCGGCATACTAACTTTCACGACAATTGATGTGTGTGTAATTTGCATATGTAGATTTAGGACTTGGGGATTGACATGGGCAAGGGTTTGGATGAATATTAGCTTGTGATTTTTAACATAATTTTCCCTCTTTTTCTTCCAAGTTTTTCAATATGACTTGCAAATTCTTTACTTTTGGAAATTGGAGATTCTAATAGGAAAGGATTGTGTGAAATGGCTAGCCAAGTTAAATGTTTTGGTTATCAAATTTCATCATTTTTTTATGAGTTCAAAAAGTTGTGGTTGAATAAATCATATGATCAATAAGATAATCCCATAGTATATATAAATATTGGACTACTTGTAATATATGTATGCCATTTTTCAGTTTATTGGAATATGAAATGGATCAGGACAATATGCGAGGTTTGGGACATCAATTTTTTCATTTCTATTGCTGATAAAATATACGAGAAAGTGTGGAATGGTAAAGTGGTAGCATTAATACATTTTATTTTAAAGATTATTTCATATGAATTCTACTTGATCTAATTATACAAATAGATATCATATCAAAGAGATATATTCATTGCAATTTCTATCATATGCAAATTAAATAAAGTCATCATATTTCAAATTTCAATGGTTATAAAAATCATTTCATATGCATTCTACTTGATCCAATTGATTCAATTAGATAAATAGATAGAATATCAAATAGATGTAATCATTGCAAATTCTATCATATGCATATGAGGTATAAGTGACAAATTTAAATTGTTAGATAGATATTTATTGTTATCACGAGTTTAATCATTGTCATACCAAAAATGCTTTTCCAATTATGGATTTCTATGAGAACATTTTTAGTCGCCTCTCTGAATCGCGAGTTATATCTTTATAATGGAATAAAGAGACGAACTATAAATTTACATTTTCAAAGTGAATAAAATTGTTCATGCTTAAAAAGGACATGATATATTAAAACTCTTGCAATACTAAATATAATTTAATTAGAGAGATTGGGCACAGGTGTCCATGGTATCCATGGTGTTGAAGCGTTAGGGAAGATGATGCATCTTGAGGTTGACTATACTTTATATCTCTTCAAAGGGGTCACTAACACTATTTGGACCTCTTAAACACCCTTGATTTATTCCCACAATGGAATTGTATGTCAACTTGGATTTAAGGATAAGGGATCCAAGGTGGACTAGCCTACAGGCCCTTAATATGGATTGGGAGGTCATGATGGATTGTTGGGAGATGTGCGCCCATTAACACAAAATTCACATTGGGAAAGTGGATATGCCTTGTTAAAAATCATATAGGTTCCAATGTCTATTAGGGGAGGGTTCCTAGACCCTTCAATTTGCATGCAAAAGGATTTACTTTGCAATTATAGCCATCAATGGAAGGTAGTATGGCTCTATAAAATGGAGGGTTTCCTAAGGGCTCTTCTCTAGAATGGGTGGACTTATAGATCCGGCTCTTGTCCACTCTCAAAAGGTTCCACAACTCAATCTAGATGAGGATTTTCTACGCGTTGAGGGTGCACAATCACTAGTAAAATATTTGGGAAGCGTTTGGGGGGAGGGTGGAGTGTATGTGGAGTAGGGGGGTATGGGATCGGTCGAAAAAATTAGAAAAGTATCATCAATATCAATGTAGCAGTATTGTCGGTATATTTAATATAAAAGGGGATATGTAACTAAGTTATCAAGGGCCTTCTGGAAATGGGGATCATCCACCCTGTGTTTGAAATCTTGGACCCATTTCTTAGATCTAAGGACCAAAAAGATTGAAATTTCCATGATATGGGTGAAATTGTCATGTCTCCCCATGGACTTTTGGTATTCGGGGGTATCCTAGGATGTCATAAATGCTCTAGAGGTGTTTTGGAAGTATATATGGGGTTCATGGATTCGGGGATCATGATCATGGAAAAACATTTGGTCAACTTAGACATAAAAGACGGTCTAACCTCATACTCGATATTGCTATAGAAGGGAGCATTCATGATTATTCAAAATTTAGATTGTTGAGGGATCCCATTCAAATGCATCTGATGACATAATTATGGACACCTTGTAAGAGTTTTCAATATGCATTTTCCTATTCTTTCAAAGAAAGGTGTTTGTTCATTTTCAAAGGGAGATGCAATGGATCCCCTTATATTCAAAGGGTTGGATGATGGATTAATTTAAGAAGAAGGGTTGAGGACTCCATAGTCGGATAAAGGAAATAAATTTTTAAAGAAACATTTATGCAAGGGAATGTTGTTGTCTCAATGGAAACCGGGGTTGATAAATTAATTGAACCAAGAGGGCTCTTAAACAAGGGAGGTGCTCATTCCCGTTTGTACTTTAAACCAAAAAGAATCCCATAGAATCCAAATGTAGCACTAGAATCCACAATATTTGACAATGGATTTGAAGACGGTATGTGTATTCATCACTTAGTTCCAATTAAAGATTTATTGTCGATTTATAGAGTATTCACTCTTAGTTTGGATGTCTCCTTGTCCTTGGAAATTAGATCTGAGAGTTTTTCTTTAAATTACTTGAGTGGATTGGGGTTGTTTGAGGGACATATGGGTACCTTTGCTGATGGTTTTGAAAAGGGAACCTTATTAATCTAGACCTAGACCGAAATCTAAACCTAGTGGTCTAGATTGCATATACTTCATGAGATCAAGAAGGGGAAGGTTCGTTCAGAACTTGATTGTTTTGAGGGGAGTTTAGCAAGCTTGGCTTGTAAATTGTTTAAAGGAAGAGGTAGAGGGAGGAAATTTCACCTCAATATACTCAAGAATTTTTTTTTCTTGAGAGTCTATCTAGGAAGTAATTAACTATCCAAGGGGTGCTTAGAGAAATCCAAACCCCCTTTCGTGGTTCATATTGGCGTTCCTCTCTTTGAGCTATAGGGGGTTTGGAAACCTTATCAACCTTATAAAAAAATAGGTCCTCAAGGGAATCTTGGAGTATTTATACCTGAACATTATTTTTCATCAAGAAACTATAGGCGTTGGCTCAATTTTAGTCTTAGAATTGAAAAAATACTTAGGTGGGTGGATTTTTTATTTCTTAGATGTTAAAAGTAGATTAATGGATATGATTTTTGGTTGGAAGATGAGGAACTTCTATTGTTCCAACTCTTGGTATTTTGAGTCAGGTCTTGGGTTGAACTTGTTCTTGGTGGAATTAGGTATGGACTTAGAAACTTTGACTATCTATGGTCCATATATGGAAAGGAAGACCTTTTGGGACAATTTTTTCAATTTTAGTTTTATGAACTTTCCATATGTAATTATGGATAGAGATTTCAACTTCACTTTAGGAATATTTGATAGCTTGGATAAGAATACAAAAACAAATAGACGGATAATTGTGAATGCACAATTTCCTTAAGAATGATACACATATAAATACAATGCGAAGTGACCCTTGTTAGAACTAAAAACCTCTCATATGCTCCTAGACCTCAACTTCATGACTCCTGCGAGCCAAACCACACCCATTTTGGCCACCTGAGTCTATCATATGGCATCTAACTACCACTCATCACAAACCCCAATCACCACTTGAGATTAACTAGACTATTTCCTGAATTTGAGGTTAAATTCCTCAATCCGAGGGTGCATTCCTCAATCATAGGGCATGACTAGTAGCTAGTCTTAGTTGGTAAATGGTGATCCATTGAAACTTCACTCCTAACTGGCCCTCCATGCCCTAATTCCACTTCATAGACCTAATTAGGGTTTTTTTACTCCTTCTTATGCAGTTAACTAAATATTCATTTAGTTAACTAATAAATTAGTTAGATAACTAGTTGTTGTGAAGTATAAAGCTAGTATACCTCAGTTTAGGATATTTAACATGGATAACTGAGACCATTCATGCCCAAGTTTTCCTTCATTGACCTAATTATGGATTTTCGGTCAGTTAAATCAACATTCATTCAGTTATCTAAGCTTTGACTCAGTTAACTCAACACTCCATCAATTTACTAGTCACTCCATTAGTTAAATAGTCTATACTCAGACTAACTTAGTGTATTAGAGAGCATGGATAACTGAGGGTTTTTTAGATCTTGTTAATCCAAACACACCTTGTGAAAGCATGGGAAAATCGAATTGATTTCCTTTAAATATTGCACTCCACCTCTCTTTCAATTTAATGAACTTGATTATTCTTTTCTCTTCCATTCTGAGTTTCTTATGTAGTAATCAATGTTATCCATTTATTACATTATGATTTGATGGCTTATTTGTTTCTCATTGCATATCTAGTTAGTTTATGTACCTATATATATATATATATATATATATATATATATATATATATATATATGTTCAAATATTATAATGATTTGTTTCATCTTCCACGTTGTCTCTTAGACTCCTAATGACTCTTTGTATTTCTTCTCAATATTTCTTAACCCAAAAGGATCATCTTTCCAACATCTTCCCCCCACCCCCCTTAATTTGAAGGGGCATTTATGAATTCAATATTTTTTTAAAGAAATAAAATATGGAAGTGGATAGCTACAAACAGTTGAACCCATCACTAAAGTGCTATTTGAATTGGTGTTTTGTATTACCACAAACCAAGTACATAGATGGTGGTTTAGAATGAACACAAACCTAATTAGCATAGGCTAACATATTATACTAAATGGTAATTTAGGATGGACATAAACAAGGTGGATGGTGGTTTAAGATGAGGGTGCACACCCTTTCTGATTAATTTTTCAAGAAAATGGACATCAATGGTCTTATTGATATTTCTCCCATTAAGAATTGTCCCACTTGGACAAAAAAGAAAATTGGGGAGGCAAGTATAGCCAAAAGGCTTGAAGGTTCATTGTTTTAGATTCATGGATGGGGAACAAGCTCAAGTTGATACAATGGGTGGCCTTTGTAGGGGATTTTGACCATTTTCCCATATTTCTTGAGTTGAATGGAATAGGTTTAAATCCCTCCATCCCCTTTAAATTTAATTCCTCCCAATTAGGAAATGAAGATTTTGTTAATTTGGTTGAGAAGTTTTGGGTTCAATATGACTAAAATTAGGGCCTCAACAACTTTTCAATTTGAGAAGAAATTGAAATCCTTAAAAAAATTATTGTCAAATAGACATTTGACAAGAAAATGAAGGATGAAGCATCACTCAACATTCTCGAAATTATGACATAGGAATTTTACTAAAAAAACTTTGGTAGGATTCTCTTCGAATGAACATAAAAACAAAACTATTGAATTAGAAATGCAAAAAATAATGCTTTTAGATGATATGGAAACTAGGTGATGGTTAAAGAGAAATATTTATGGTTGAAGCAAGGGGATGAGAATACTTAGTTTTTTCACCATTGTGTTGAAGCCATAGGAGAAGTATTAACTCAATTTCGAAAGTGCAAAACCAAGAAGGCGAGGACGCAAATAGTTTTAAAGACATATCTAAAGAAAGTGCGGAGTGTATTAAGAGGATATTAATGGAAGATTCCAATGTTTCCATAACATAATAGTAAGGTTGGCTACTACATTTTCAAAAAAAATCAAAATAGGACAATGGTATGATGGGGGAAAGGTGACATAAGAGGAATTTCAGGTTGTTCGTCAAGAAGGATAAGGGTCCTAGTCAAGACTATTAGATTGTGGAATTTTTATTATGACTATTTAACATTCTAGGGGAGGACCTATTAGTGGTCAAGAAATCTATGAGAAATTAGAAGTGTTTAGTTGCATTAGCACCACTTTCAGTGCTTTAATCCCAAAAAATGATGACTCAAATGGTTTTCAAAACTTCACAACTATATCTTTGTGTAACAAAAATCATTGTTAAAACTATAGCCATGAGGGTAAAATTGTTTCTATCAAGATACATCTCGCAATAATAGTTTGGATTTATCACTAGTAGGCAAATTCACAAAGCAATGGCGGTGGCTCAAGAAACTCTTCATGCCATTAAAATCAACAAATAAAGGCAATTGTTGTTTAGGAAGACTTGTCCAAATCATTTGATAGGGTAAGTTGGTTCTATATCAAGCTTCTAATGATTCATGTGGGATTTAGTTTATAGGGTTCAACTCGATGATGGCATGCATCACTTCAGTTTATTTTGCAGTCCTTATTAAAAGGTCTACATCCATTTTTTTAGACCTGGTAGAGGACTAAATGTCTTTTGTCTCTCGCATGATTTTTATTAAGTGTAGAAGGGTTGAGTATATCCCTATTGGAATCCAAAAGGAATGGATCTCTCAAAGGTGTTAAAATGGGGAATAATCTTTATATATCTGCCCTACTCTTCATTGATGAAATATACATCTTATGGGTCTTTGAAGGTGGGGATAAGGATAAAAGAGAAGTTAAATCAGTATTGTTTAGCCACCAAAAATTTGTTAAAACCTTTTTGAATAGATCGTTAAAAATTTAATTTGATGATTTTGGGATCAATTTGGACCTATAACAAGTTACAATACATGAAAGGTTGTATAGAATAGATATGGTTGTTTTATCATTTGAATATAGGATTTGAAGTTTTTTGTGATCTCTCGATTTGAAAATTACCAAAAACATTAATATGAAATGTAATTTCAACATTTTTTAAAATGGAATTGCAATTTTTTCCCTAATGAAAAGAATAATTTAATTAAATATAAAAAAAATTATTATAATCATTAAAAACATCAAGCCCAGTGGGATAGCTCAAGTGGTTGAGTGTTGTAAGTTGTGAGCAGAATGTCTTGGGGTCAAATAGCTCGGTGGCTATACATTGTTATGTAAGGGTCTCACTTGATGTCCCCATCAAGTTAGCTCTGTAATCAAAGTGAATGGGGTATGCCCCCTTCAGTTCGGTCCCCTATGATTTCTTCTCATGTATGTAGCGACCCCACTAGGGGGTTTGTGAACGACAATTAAAAAAAAAATTAAAAACATTTATTATATATGGAAATTATATGTATTAGTAATAAAAAAATATTGTAAATTTACATAAAATAAAATTAAAAAATTAAACTTTGAAAATTACTTAACTTACATATATATTAACAAAGTATTTTAATTACAGGGGTGGCAGGTGTGGGAGGGATCCTTCTGGATCCTAGAGGACATGTTGAACAAACCTTCACTTGGGGTCTTGGCTATAGGTCCAATAACGAGGTCGAGTGGTTGTCTCTCCTTCAGGGAATGAAAATTCTAGTCAATAAAGACCTCTCCAGGATCGCGATTTTTGGAGATTCTCGACACGTCATATATAAAATGATTAATGGATACACCACCGGCTCTATAAAGTGTCGTCGCCTGCACGACAAAATTACTCCTCTCTTATCCAAGCACTATGAATTCTTCCACATCCTTCGCTCAAACAACACTGTTGCTGATGCCTTGGCTAACATGGGGGCCTCCTTACCTCATGGTCAATTTTTCCTAAATGGCCAAATCCCTCACCTCAAACCCATTCCTTAATGAAATCTTGGGATACAATTTTAGACCCCCACATTATCGTTCTCACCTCCAAGGACATTTTCAAAGGGTTTAATGTTTTTTATAAAGGCTCCAAGGATTTACACAAAGGCTCTCAACCTTATCTCTCCACCCCTCCTCACCTCACCACCGTGTGCCCTCCACTCTCCGCTGGCATCAACATTATGGACATTCGCGAAGGATCTCTAGCCTTAACGTGTCGTCCTAACCTTACCCATCCTCCTACCGCGTGGCTCCTTCTCTGCACCTACAATCCTTCGATCCTTGCAGGATTTAATGCCCACCTTCCTTGGGTTTATTGCTCTTGCACCTCACACGCTCCGATTCTTTTCACTCTCTCCACTATGTCTTCTCCTCGAAGCCTTCCTCATCCTCATTTTACTCTCGGCAATGGCTCTGTTCGTTATGTGATTTCTCTGGAAAGGATTCTATTGGATGTCATTGCAGGGATTGACGAGGGCATTTTGCAGGAAATCCCATGGGAAACTCTTCCTCTCACCAAGGTTTTTGTAAAGGAAAGGTTGGCTCTTGCCGCTTTCTCCACCTGTTTATGCACTACCCAAACTGGTGTTTCTCTATGGTTCTTGAATATAGGCTCAGGGCTCAGCCTCTCCATTGAATACCAGTCCTTTATAGCAGGCAGCAATTCGATTTTGGGCTGCAATTGTTCAGGGTGGAAAGAAGGTGCAGTCGACACTCTCTCCTGTCGAAACAAGAAATACCGTGACTCCCTCCTGCAGGAACTAAACACTCTTAAATTGGTTCTCGGTGGTCTCTCTGTCAACGAGCAGGCTCAAGTTTTTGCTAGTGCAGTTCGTGCTCCTCACAACAACTTCTCTTGAATAGAAATTTCACCTCGACAAGGAAGAATGGCACAGGAAAATGAGATTGTTGGGTTAGCATACTTGAAGAAAAATATCAGGCGTTTGTATGAAATGATGGCCATTGGCATTATGGACAACAAGGAAATAGCTCAAGAGGTCAAAAGTATGGGGGAAGTGGTCAGGTACACTTCGTATCAAATAAGTAATCATGACTCCAGGATCGATGACACTGAAAGCAACCTTAGAGAAATAATGGGCAAGGTGGGAAGAATCCAAGAAGACCTCCAGCACTTTGTAAGCATGAAACAATGCAGCAAGGATTTTGAAACTCCAGCAGCAGCATCGCACCCCATGGAGGAGGAATCGGTTGTTCAGCCCATGAAGCCCCCGGGAAATCCTTAATGGTCTTTTAGTTTCATGTTTTTTTGTCTATTTATTTGTCATCAGTTTATAAGGGTTTACGTTACCCCGAGAATTAGAAGTTTTGTAAAAACTCTGTGTGGAGTTGTTTGGTCATTCTCATGGACCAGTTTTGTTTACTCCTTTTTTGAACTGCAAGAACTCTTCGTTCCTGCTTTTTTCTGTAATGAATGGCTGTGCACGGCCTGTTTTATATAAAACCTTTTAAAGTTTTTGTTAAAAAATAATAATAATAAAGTATTTTAATTCAATAGCTCGCATGGGTGTGGCTCATTGGCATCGCTTGATATGGAGTCACTTGTTGTAAAGGAGGTCATGAGTTCAAATCCCACCCGAGTTTACCCTTGGCCCATGGATTGCGGGTTGTTGTAAGGAACCTAGGGTTATAGTGGTAGCGGGAATGGATCCCTGGACTCTGTGTCATGCGAGTAACATACCAACCCTAGTTGATGATTCCCCTAGTAAAAAAAAAGTATTTTAATTCAATATTAAAAATATATAATGATTAAAACGTTGATTAAATATATGGAAATTATATGTATTAGTAATAAGAATACAAGTAAAAGAAAAACCTCACATCCTAGTGTCACCTCACCATTTCAAAGTAAATAAAATTAAGATTCAAAATTCACATCCTAGTGTCACCTCACCATATTGCACAAATGGAGAATTGCAACATCAAAAGTTATATAAAGGTGTAAGCTAAAGTTTATATGATTTGCACCCAATATGTAGCAATTTTTTCAGTCAAAATCTAGTAGAAATTGTTGAAATGGTTGTTTTAAGTTGTTGGAATTGCATAATCAGGATGGTCGAAGGGTAATCGAAGGAACTGAATCCATTTCTGCAATCAAAATTGCAATTTCAACAATAAAAATTGTAATTTCAGCAATAAATTACAACACAATATTATGACAAAACTCACTGAAAATGTGTAAATCCTCTAGACTTTAGCTTTATCCTTATATAAATTATTCATTTAACAAGTATAGATAATATAAAATTAACAAGTATACAACCAAAAATTTCAATTCATTAATTAAGAAAAAAACTAATCCAATCTCAAAAGCTCAAATAGAAAAATATTCATTACACTGATCTAATACCAAGGGATGCAGGATAGGTATGGCCCCACCATGTAATTTTGGAGCTAAGATGGCACATAAAACAAAAAATCATCTAACAAAAGGGTTGAATAATACACACCTATCTAGAAAATCCTTTATTCAATTAAAAATTGAAAATGATTAAAAGTAATAATAGACATTAAAAAACAAAATTTAGAGTGTATTTTTAACCAATTGTTTATATTATAATTAAAAAAATCATATTGATTGCAAGAAGTAGTTTGCATTAACATATAATTTTTAATATATCATGATTTTTATTTAACGGGCTTAGTTATAAACCAACGTAGATACAAATCCTAGGCTATATCAAGCACCGAGAGGGATCAAATCTCTTCTTAGGTATCCATTGATTTGATTCAAACCAAAAGACATATCTTTTTATTTAAGGTCCACCTCTAATATTTTTATTATTAATATTTAATATTATTTATGGCCGACATATAATATTTCTTATTATTTTTTATTTTATTAGAAACGAACATTACAACATTTCCCCATATATTGTTTTAAAACCACATGCAAGGCCTTCCTACAACCATGGGTTGTTTAGGAGGCCTTGCACATGGTCTTAAAACCATTTGCAAGGCCCTCCTAAACCATGTGCAATAAAACCGTGGGTTGTTTAGGAGGTTTGCACATGGTTTTAAAACCATGTGCAAGGCCCTCCTAAACCATGTACAATAAAACCATGGGTTGTTTAGAAGGCCTTGCACATGGTTTTAAAACCATGTGCAAGGCCAACATTTTTTTGAGGATAATTCAATTTTTATTATTTTTTATTATTTTGTTAGGTAGGAACATTACAACATCTCCCCCATTTGTATTTTTTTTCGTGACCCACAATTTTTTTACAGATAATTAAATTTTTACTTTTTTATTGTTTTGTTAGGTAGGAAGATTACAACATCTCCCCCATATTAGGTTGTTTTTTGGCCGACATTTATTTGGCCTATAATTAAAAAAAAAATTATTAATAAAAATAGCGTTACGTAACGTTACATAATGTTACATAACGTTATGTAACGTTACAAGATCTCCCCCATAATGGGCTGTAGAGCGCCTCTCGACGCAAAGAGTGGGGAGTAGTGCCTCCTAATTACATAATAGTTGAAATAGTTTGTTACTTGTTTTTTCTCAATTCCTTCGTGTCGCATAACTAAAAAGAATTATTGTTGGATTAAAAAATTAATACCCCATATAGAAAAGTTGTTTCGGTGCTTAGCCATTTTATCTACTACAAATCTAAAAAAAACGGTTGGTCAATAGTGCTCCACATATGTACATTTGAGGGGTGGCAAGTACGGGAGGGGAAGTGATAATTGACCTTATATGACATCATAAACCAAAAACTCTTGGGGCTTGGGAGTGTCAATGAACAGTCAAGTAGAGGTGCTTTTTTTTTGGAAAGGTTTGGATTTGGAAAAGGAAAAAGGAATCACTACAATAATGGTAATTAGAGACTCAAATATTTTAATTCAATATCTCATCTAGAATTCAACTTAAACATTGCAGAATATCTTGAGAACCTTGCTCCATGAAAATGGAACTCCAATTTTTCTATCCCGTTAAGCTAAAAAATCAAACATCAAGCTTTATAGAAATACCTATTTAATAATAAGTTTTATCTGTCTCTCTTTATTTAAGAGCTTTACATTTACCCAAAGATGTAGTCATAGGAAAAATTGTAGAACGAATTCATAAAATGACAAAATTGTTTGAGGAGGTTCGACCCATCCATATCATAAGAAGATCAAATTCCAAATCTTATTGGAAATGAAATTTGGCATGTTTGGAAATAAAATTTGGCATGTTTGCTAACCATAGGGGAGCTAAATGTGGAAGGGTATTCCCATCCCACCCCCATCTGATATGTCTTGTCAAGAATTAAAGCGTTCATCATAGCGTATAAAGGTTTCATTAAAGAATCGGTACAATCCCTATATAATATTCCCATGCAACACATGGAAAAATCTTGTCCTCGTGAATGGTTATCCTAAGCATGCAAAGACATAACCTGATATCCTACTCCCATATTGATTGAAGCATGCAAAGTAGAACCATGGAATATAGATGAAATCCTTTGCATGGTTTTGCTCAATGTTAAGGATATGGGATGGCGATAAGGGAGTTGGAGTCTAAACTAATAACATGGAGATCCACCTCAATGTTGATGAATGAAATTTGGCGTAATATGCTCCTAAACTTTCAGATGGAGACAAGAAAATGAAAGGGAAGTTCAGAAACCCCGCCCCCAGCATTGTCTGGAAAAGATGTGAGGAAAGAATGAATGAAGTGCAGGATTCAGTGGGTTATTTCTCTAGCCATTTAGAGAATGTGAAGAAGGATAAAGGGGGAGTTACAATCAATCCATCAACAACAAAAAATATAATAAGTCAATTATAAAGAAAAACCACCAAAAAATGTTAATGGAATCCGAGATTCAGATTATGAGAGGGAAATTCAAGGACCAAGAGGCCCAATCACACAGTACGCAACGAGAAACCGAACATCTGAGAAGAGAAATGGCCCCTAGAATCTGCAGGGTAAATCCGTCAGTTGAGGTATTAGTGGGATTGAGGTCGGAAGAGAAGCCAATGGATCAATGGTGCCCCCATCTGCAATAGCTGAAATAAAGTGTGCAACATTCAGTCACTCTAACAATGAAGCTTGGAAATCCTGGTTCACAAAATTACCATGTTTTCCTTTAAATTATGTTTTGTAGAGTTAAGTTTCTAAGAAGCATTATGGCTCTATTCTATATTAGTATGAAAGATATCATAACAAGCAAACAAAGTAGTATATTTGATGCATAGAATGAAAAGGATCAGCGAGCTTCAAGTGACTAATCTAGTACAATTGATGCAAAGAATCAGGGAGATTCAGGCCAAGTTTAAGATCTTAAACTATATGCACATTTTCAAACAGTTCAATTCTGAAGCAGATTTGTTATCCAAAAAAGAAATTGGATTGTCAGAGGACCAATTTCATTATCAATAGACTAAGGAGAATCATGCGATTTCAAAAGGATTACTTCAAGCTTACTAGTATGAATCTTGAGGGCAAATTAGTTATGCTTGGATCTCTATGTTCTAAACTTTGGTTATTTTTGGATAACATAAGCTAGAGGAATTTTTTTGGATCTCTATGTTCTAAGTCTAATCTTCATGTTCTATTCTAGTACAATTGATGGAGAGGATCATGGACCTTCAGGCCAAGTTCAACTTCTTAAAATACAAGCACATTTTTAGACAATTGAATTCTAAAGAAGATTTGTTATCCAAAAAAACAATTGGATTTCCAAAGGTTCAATTGCATTATGAAGATATCAAGGACAATCATGTGATTTAAAAAGAACCATTTCAATCTTATTAGTATCAATCTTGCTGGTAAATTAGTTCTTCTTAGATCTCTATGTTCTAAACTTTGGTTATTTTTGGATAACATAAGCTAGAAACATTCAATTTGGATATCTTTGTTCTAAGTCTAATATTTAGGTGGATATTATGGTAAAATGGATGCAGAGGATCAAGGAGCTTCAATCCAAGTTTAACTTCTTAAAATATAGGAACATTTTCTAGAGAGTTCAATTCTTAAGCAGATCTGTTATCCAAAAAAGGAATTGGATTGCTAGAGGGTCAATTGCATTATGAAGAGATCAATAACAATAATGTGATTTCAAAAGGATCACTTCAATCTTACTTTAATGAATAGTGAGGGTAAATTAGTTCTATCTGGATTCCTCTATTCTAAACTTTGGTTATTTTTGGATAACATAAGCTACAAGTAGTTTTTTTGTTATTGTAGTATGAAGCATTTTGGATATGCTAAAGGTTGGGGGCTTAAGGCCTTCCTTGAAGGACTAATTTGAATATGATGTATTTGCTTTGTTTTTTATCCCTTTTTGAGTACACGTGAGACATATAGGACATGTTGTACCTATATCTTTGTAAAACACTTGTAAATTTCTAATATCTGACAGTCAACCTCTTTAGTGTTCTCTTTGATTCAAGTTATTGAATAACAAGGAACAATTTTTTTCTTGTTGAAAAAAAGTACTATATTTGATAGATACTGAAATAACAAAAACTTTGAATTTTGGTTTCCGTAAGGCACTTTGATGGTAAATTTTGTATCAATGGTTGGACGTTTTGAACGTAGCCTTTATTTTAAAACACATTCTCTCTCTCTATTTTTTTTAAACATATGTGCATCTTGGAATTGCTTCTATGTCATGTTCCCATCCAAATAAGACTACTTGAAAATAATGTTTCACCAACCTACTAGTTCCCTAGGATGAGGTGGAGACATAAATTTTGTAATAAGGGAGATATAGGACCCAAAAGGACCTTCGCTTACCATATTCACGTTAAAATGGGTCACATAAATAATAAATGTTAAGAAAATAAGGTGGCATTGGTTCATGGAGACAATTGGAAGCTTGTGGAGTATTTGGGTGGCTAGATCCCCCCACACACTTGGCATGACCTTCATCAAAATTTGAACCCACGAGGAATGTAACATTCTTGGAGGGTGATGTGTTGTCACATATCCTATCATGAGCCAAGGAATTCTAATTAGGAGATAAGAGTAACTCCCATGGAAGAGGAAGAGACTAAGAAGACAGTGTGTGCCACTTGGAAGGAGATTCCATGCACTCTATGAAAACTAAGGATGAAAGATTCTATGACAAGTTCAAACCTAATTGTAGACCTATGACAAATCTGACAAGACAGGACTAAAATAGCCACCGAGAGGGCATATTTGGGAGTTAGAGGCATCCATTCAAATTAGAGTATGAAGAAGAAGACAAATGTCATAGTAGTTATTAAACCACTAAGATGAGTTGGAGGAATCCCATGGAGGGAAATTCAACCTTAAGAGGCCTTGTGAAGTTAATAAAAGGATGTCATTAGGAAGGATAATAGATTTTTATCATTTGTTAATTGGCCTTTGGCATTTTGGATTGCTCTTGCCTATCCATTGCACGGTGAGTGTTCACTCTCTCTGCTTGTGAACCAATTTTGAGGGAGTTGGATTCCTTTCCAAGTTGTTTTATGGAGAGGCCATTCATACCCCTCATTGGATATGAATGAATGTGTTTTAGTTGCAGGTTGAATTCCATATAATGCATCACTAGTTTTCATGAATTTGGATTCAATCTTGAATGAGTTTTATATCATATTTGTATGAGGGTTATTCTCTGATTGTGATTATTTTTGGACATCCATTTATATGTTGTATATGGCCGCTATATGTAATGTTACTTTCAGAACCATCTATTCTACTTTTCATGTGTAAAAATCGAGCTAGTAATGCCATTTTCCCTTAAGCAATTTCCTTGAAAGTTGTCATATGAATGTTGCACATTATAATAAGTTTAAAGAGATATTAACCATAATGTATGATATTCAACCCCATACATGTTCTTAAATTTGGGATGGTCATACTTGATTTGGGAAGCCAACTTGGTCTCTACCCATGGGGGGAATTTTACCTCATTTCCCTAGGGAATTTGCACTTTCTCTCAGTGGACCCAAACCAATTTTTTGAGGCTTAAAATCAGACCCAAAGTGTTTCTATATCATCTTGGTATGTACTAAGAATCACCATACCATTGCATTCCAAATTCGGGACCATTTGGTGTCAGTTGGAACCCCCTAGAGTCATGACTAGTTAAGCCTGAATTTGCCCAAATTGCACTTTTCGCAAAAATTCAAATAGGGACATTACAGTGGTATCGGAGCATGGTCCCTGCACTTGTTCATTAATACCATCCATTGAATAAAAATTTATATCCATGTATTACTATTATCATGACTCCTATTAAGATGATTATGAGCAACATGAAGAAGAATGTGAATAATATGAGTAAGAGTTGACATCGTGCAACACTTCTTACAATTTCATAAGGGATGAGGGTTATTCTTATGACCCTATGTATTATAAATATGTATGTTCCAAACCACCACTATCTACTAATATGAATTAATTATAAATATTGATAGAAACGTGTAAAACTTTGCTCCAACAATATCAAGCATATCTTGCTTTGATGGTAGAGTCACATAAGACCACTCCTTTTGAAGACTTTGTTGAGTGGGTGATTGTATATAGGCATAATAGTGTATATGTGGAATCATTAAGGAAAAATAAACAATAAAAAAATTTGGACGATCATGAAGGGATTAAAAATCATCTTACTTATGAAAAGAGTAGTAAAATATCCTTCTCTATAGATGAGGAGATTATAAATAAGTTTGTGGACCTCATGTGGATGGGGTGGAAGAAATTTTGGCCTAAAGAAGGTGAAAATATCAAAGATACACCATTAAAGTAAGAGGAAGAGACTCATTAAGTGGAGCATCAATCACCTCAAGGTGATTGCAGAGAAGAACACGAAGAGGAAAGTGAATACAACAAACACACAATCCATACTAATGGGGGTTGTGCAAATCAAAGAGAATCTACTGATGGGTCCTTGAACTGTGAAGGAGTACATGTTGATGGGTGCTAAAAACTCTATGTTGGTGACATATAGATAATAATTGAGAATGTTGATTCAATACAAATTTCTCATAAGCATGAAGGTGAAGACCTTGTGGCAGATAATGAAGAACCAAGATCAACTTCCCCATCATCACTTGAGCTTCAAGAAGTTGATCAAATCAAGAAGAAAGAAGAAGAGGAGGTTCACTCTCATAAAGAATTATTCATTGAATGGTATTTGAATATAAGTGAAATGAATATCCATGAGGCCCTTAGCATACTCCATGAAACTTGAGCATGGGTGTCAAATTCTTATTGGAAATTTTATTCATTAGAGGAGCTATCCATCCTTGAAGACATGGAGAAAATTCAAAGAACAATGTCCAACATCAAAGGTAATTTTTGGAATTTTCTTTATAATAGAGATTATTTAATTGATATTGTTGGCTTGTATAATGGACTAATCTTGAATAATATCGAAGATAATGATAAGCTCTCAAATGAGTTAGAGTCCACCCAAAATGCACTCCAAAAATATATAGTGCAGATTGAGCAACTTCAAGAGAAGTTGCAAGGGTCCTTTACACCCTCCTACATATCAAACAATCATTCAATGGTTGAAAGAATTTATGTTACAAAGTAGGAATCTCATGTGATGGTGGAATATGAGTTACATGTTGATATGCAGGTGCTTAAAGAGGCTACATTCAAACAAGAAGGAAACCAAGCACTTGTTCTTGTTCAGAGGGATTGTGAGTTGCCTCTTGGTGAGAGTCACTGAGACTTAGAGGAGTTACATGATCTCACAAGAATTGGACCAGCCAATTATGGAGAAGATTCATTAAAAAAAAATCTGGGTAAGAGTTGCAAACAGGTAAGGTTGGTCCACAATACTGCACTCCCTACTTCATTTTCAGCCACATCAATTGGGGATGAAAATTGGGTGAAATGTTTCTTTTTTATGGCGCCAAATGAGGAGTATGAAACTCCTATATATCATTTTGATGATGACATGATTAGAGAACCATATTATTTACATTTTCAGCAGCATCATTTTTTACATTATGATGATACACATCTACATGGGTGCACCTATGATGTTCACTTGAGTCACTTGAAGACTCCTTGCTTATGAACCAATTTCGAGGGAGTTGGATTCATTTCCAAGTTGGTTGATGGAGAGGCCATTAATACCTATCATTGGATATGAATGAAGGTTCTTTAGTTTTAGGTTCAAGTCCATAAAGTTTGATTTCTCATCTATCTCCCTATTCTCTCATTCCTTCTTCTCCATTCCTCCACACTCTCATATTGATGGCGCATTTGTTGGAGTGGTGCTTGCTCTTCTATGCATCCATTTGATGTCCAAGATGGGGTATATGGTGTATGGATCTTTAATTTTATGTCTACATTCTCTATAACTTGAAATCCAATAAATTCATGTGTAAGAAGCTTGCATTCTCATGCCATTAAATCGCTAGTTTTCATGAATTTGGCTTCCATCTTAAGAGTGTTATGTCAAATTTGTATGAGGGTTATTATCTGAGTTTGATTATGTTGGGGAAGCCATAAATGGTGCATGACTCTATAATTTCATGACCATATGATATTTATCATGAAATCCAATAAACTCCTGCATGAAAAGCTTGCATTCTCATGCCATTGCATCACTAGTTTTCTTGAACTTGGCTTGAATCTTGAAGGAGTTTTATATCAGATTTGTATGAGGATTATTCTCTGAGTTTTATGATTTTAGGAAATATATTTTTATGATTTATATGACCACTATATTTCATGTTACTTTCAGAATCATATATTCTACTTTTGATGTGTCAAATTTGAGCTAGCAATGCAATTTCCCCTTAAGCAATTTCCATGAAAGTGACCATACAAATGTTGCACATCATAATCAGTTTATAGAGGTAAATAACCACAATTAATGATATAAATTTATGTCTGATATTCATCCCCATACTACGTTCTTAAATTTTTGATGGTGGTACTTGAGTTGGAGATCAAAATTGGCCTCCACCCCTGGGGGGACTTGACCTCAATTTCCTAGGGAATTTACACTTTCTCTCCTTAGCCCCAAACCAAGTTGAAGAAGCTTAATTTCATATACAACTTTTTCATATGTCATATTGGGATGTTCAAATACTCATCCTACCCTTTCATTTCAAATTCGAGACCATTTGGATTCAGTTGGAACCCCCTACAGTCTTGACTAGTAAAGCTCAAAAATTGCCCAAATTGCAAAGTTTTCCCAAAAATTAAAGTAGGGACATTATAGTGAAATAGAATTATTTGAGTGTGTGTTTGGTGGTACTCAACATTCATAGTTATTTCATTTGGTTAACACGTGCATGATTGGTTGTACTTGACACCCTGTGTTCCTTATCAAGTGAGTGTGATTTAATTGGCACTTCATAATGGGTAAATGAGAAAAAATGATACAAAATGCTAATCATGAAATTTAATTGCTCCAAAAAGATCTTGATTATTCCCTCCAAGAGATATACAAGCTACATAAACATAATAATTCAATCATGGGAAAAGTCATAGAACTCTATATGAATTTGTTGGTTTCACTACACAACGCATAAATGCACTAGAAGAAAGGTTGGAATCACTGGATCAATAGGTAAATGATATTTTCAAAATTCAAGATCAGAAGGATCAAATGATAGAATCATTGCAGCAATAATTGTTGGAAAGTGAAGTTGTATTATTATTAACACTAGAAAGAGAAGTAAAATAATAGAACCCAAAAAAATAATGTGTAATGGAATTTGTAACACAAATTATTTACTTCAAAAGTTTGATAGTACGTGTGTTTGTAGTTTGATTGATAATAATGTACATGTGTCTCTCTCTCATGTTATTTGACTCAACAAAATTATCCTAATGATATCTTTGAATATGAAATTCCTAATGAGGATGATGCTTATTTTGTTGAAGACGAACTTGGTAATAAAGATGGTGAAATTGGTTGTTTTGAAAGGCATGTAAAGGGAATATGTTTCAAACTCATGAGTAGCATTGGTTTTCATGGAAAATGTTTTAAAAAGAATGGGCAAGAAATCAATAAGCCCGTATGTATAAATCCAAGAAATGAAGGCCTTGGTTATGAAGGAAATAAAAGCAATGTCAAATTTGTGAAATCATAAACATCAATAGAAGATGAAATATCTATAGGTAGCAACAATGACAAAAAACCAAAAGCAGAAGTAGAAACAAACAAAGTGCATAAGCCGAAGTCCAAGCATAATCATAAGCAATATTGCAATCATTGTGGTAGACTATGTCATGTAAAAGAAAATGGTGGAACTTGCATTCTTGTAGTATTTGTGGTTCTACCAATCATGATCATCACAAATGTTGGGACAAAGAAATATCAAAGCTTCGTATACATGTACAATGTGGTAGGATTGATGTGCAGGTATGGAAAAAAGTTACTTCTATGTTTAAAGGATTCTCCAAGGTGAAATATTTTAGTGTACAACATCTCTCACATAAAAGGTTCGTGAGTTAATTAGTCCTTAAAAGTCAAATTGTGATAAAGGTAAAGTTCAAAAAATCACATGTCAAATTCTTATGCTCAAGAAAGAGTTGTCAATCTATTCTACTTTAGTCATTTCGTTGAGTAAATCAAATCATGAGTCAACCAAAACCACTTACAATGTTTAAGGGTAATTCAAAACCCTAGATATGTTGTAATTGTTAAGGGTATGTATGCCAAAACCTTAGACATGATACATTGGTTGTGACTAAGCAAAAGTAAACCCATGAGATGGTTGAGGGTTAGCCAAACAAACCCTTGATACGAAGATGAAATAGTTCGTATGACTGACTTAAGATCCAAATTTATCAAAGAAATCATTGAAAGATGAAGATCTAGATGAAGACAAGAAGGCGAAAATAACTTAATATGAAGAAGAATAAAGATGGTTCAGAGTAAGTCCAAAAATGAAGACAACTCAAACATTCAGATTCAATCACAAACATTCATTAAGGAGAAGTATGAAGGAATAATTCATACTTGTGAGATTTAATGGTGATAATATAATATGTGAAAATGATTATAGCCACAAACTCTATGTATGATTCGAGGATGAGGACAAAGAGGGAAGTTAGAGATGAGGATCTCATGGAGATTACTTGAGAGATTCAAGGAGATAATTATGGATATAGTTGAACAAGAATTCCTATAATTGATATGGTCGTTATTGTCGCCTATTTTTATATAAGGCACCTCATTGTATGCTATTGTATCATAAAAAAATTGTAGATCAAATACAACAAATAGTTTCAACATATTGATGCTCCTACGTGTACAAATGTTTATGTTTGTTGAGCGTGATTTCCTCACTTCCATGTTTCTTTACAAAGGTCAAAAGCTAAATGAAAAAAAACATCCCCAATAAAACAACCATATTTATGACCTCTCCAAATATATTAGATGTCCTAAACGAAAGTCATTGGATGTATCAGTTGATGTGACAAACTCAACCAATTTAGAAAACTGATGTAACATGAATTTTCCTAGCTGAAAAACATATGGTTGGGCCACAAAAGATCAAAAGCAAAGAAAATTAAACACCAAAAGAACCCAAAGTTAAAAACACTATTTTTGAATCATTATTCCATAATATTTTGAATTGATATACAATATCAAACTTGTGTCAAATTTGAATCATTTAAGATCAAATTAAAAAACTCATTATAAACATGTAATCATACAAATGACCAATACAAATCAAAACAAACTCAACCAAGGCTCTAGTATAATGTTAAGATTATGGAATGTAACAATAGGCACAACCCTACACACAACAAAATAACATTTTTGTCCCAATGAACGACAAGGCACTAGAAAATAATAAACAAATTTTGAGATTGATAATTTAAGAACTTGAATACTACTAACATTTGAGGGTTTTGCAACTACTACAACATGAAGATAAAAATCAAGGACTATAAAATGAAAACCTATTACAAAATAAATAAATAAAATCGTGATGGCATGAATTAGAAAAATATACATATAGTTGTAGTATGTGCATATTGCAAGTCCCAAGATCCATTATTTAAGTATCATTAGGAAGGACTTGTTCTCTCCCTCATCCTTAACATTAATATATTAAAAAAAAACATCATCACCTTAATCAAATTTCTAGCATTACGATTTTTTTAGAATAATAACAAAGATCTTAAAACAATCACCATCATTTCTAGCGGAAAAACAAAAGAACATTAACCTTTAATAAAATATAGACATACTACGAAGAAGATAACTTAATCCAAGTGAAAAGGGTAGGGAACCCCTTACATTTACACAACATAAGAAATAAACAAAAAGAACTAACGAAATGAGGGCATCGAAGGCTCTGTTCTACCTCCATGCCATAGGATCCATTTAGGGATTAACACATTGTGAACCATAGAATTTGGAGTTAGTTAAAATGGAAATAAACCCAAATCATTTTTCCATTGAAATTATTCTCCAACCTTGATAGAAATTTCATTGGAAATTAAATTTTCACTTCATTAATTGGAACTTTAACCATGCCACACCATCAAATCCATGGAACAAGAGAGCTCATGAACCTTAAAATAAACTTAACCCCTTGTCGACCATAGAATTTGGAGTAAGTTAAAAGTGACCAAACTCAAGTTACTCGACAATTTTTCTTCTCCGCGTTTAGTAGGAATTTTTGCTAAAAATCATAATTTCACCTGTGAATGAAAAAATTTGACCATAGAACTTTTCCCTTATGAGCACATTTTAGTCCATTTTAAGAAGATCTAGATCAAATAAAGCGTGAAAAACATAAACTCACTAAAAAAGTTAAGTTAATCTATTTTTAACTCACTCCATAGTATTCTATATAACCCTCAACTAAGGGTTCAACTCACTATTTTTTTTTAAGATTATTCACTTTTTTAACTCACTCCATAGAATTCTATATAACTCTCAACTAAGGGTTAAACTCACTAAAAGAGCTTGAAGTTATCCACTTTTTTAAATCACTCCATAGTATTTTATATCACCCTCAACTAAGGGTTTGAGTTTGCTTCTGGAAAAGCATGAACTCACCAAAAAAGTTGAGGTTGTCCGCTTTTTTAACTCACTCCATAGAGTTCTATAAAACCCTCAACCAAGGGGACAAACCTTGCTTTGATGGAAACTTTGACCATGGAACTTTGCCCTTAGTGGTTTTAGTGAATTTTAAAATAAGAGTGAACCACAACTAAAAATAATTTAAATAAACTCGGGCAAAAAAGAATGAGTTTATTCAATTTTTAAACTCACTCCATAGAAAGCAAGGTTTTGAGAGAAACCCTGCGACGGTTAGGAGTTTAAATAATCCCATCTATTTAAACTAAGATAAATATAGGTTTATTTATTTGTTATTAGTGGATTGAGATCAACAATGATGAAAACTTTATAATCTCACTTTTTTCGGTTGGAATTGTTTCAACTTACTCTAAATTATTAAGAGTCAACATGGTTCAAAAAAAATGTGAACCTGCTACTCTTTATTCTCCCCAACCAAGTTCAAATCCTATTGTGACAAATTTGCTCCACAAAAATTGGCAGAGTACCAATAAGATTACTCTTGCATAAACGATAAGGATGAAACAAAATGCTCCAAACACATTTTAACCTTGGAATACATCTCTTTTACTATGGTTCATTTTCAAAAAAAGACCTACTTTCATTGTTTTTCATAATGTTTGATTTCTTTTCTAGTGCAAAGACTACCTCAAGTGGGAATCTAAGGTCAAATATTAAAGCAACTATGGTTCATTTTCAAAAAAGACCTACTTTCATTGTTTTTCATAATGTTTGATTTCTTTTCTAGTGCAAAGACTACCTCAAATGGGAATCTAAGGTCAAATATTAAAGCAAAAAAGTGTTCATCGTCAAAATTTTCTCACCTACCTTCTTATGAGTTTCAATACCATTATGCATCATTATTGACGGTATTATAACACCAATCCACTTTGTTTCAGCCATGTGACTCAAGTAAATGACCAAAACCCAAAATTCAACTAAAAAAAGTGATCCTAACTAGTATGTCACACTTTTGATGACTAGGAGCATGTGAGTTCTCGTAAGGCATTAGTTGATCAGGGAACATCAAGAATGTTGATGGAAACTGTCCAATTGTGAATTGTTCCATGCCAATATAGTATGTGAATTGAAAGGAATTGAGTAAGAATTCCTTCAACCACACCTGATATATTTATTGATATGTTTATGATGACATTAGAATGCGTGCACGTGATTGATAACTAGCAAGGAATGATAAAGGTATGAAGCTTCTTTGTATGCCATGATTGTTAGAATCTTATTGTTGCATTCATCAGTTAGTGTGCTAAGTTAGTTAAGAGTGGTAACCAAAATGGATGAGTATTTATATTCATGTTATGAATTTGAATTCTATGTAAATTGAATGATATGTGAAATAAACATGTATGAGATTATATCGTGTTGGACTTGAGAAATTTTATAGCACCGCACAAGTACCCAATGGTTTGTTTGATTGTCATCAACATCTTGGATTGTATTTTTTTTGCAAACATTGGAGAGTATTATAGGAATATGCATAGTGTTGTGTGGGTCAAAGGGAAAGGTGTTTAGATGGTCAAACAAGTAATGGAAAGTTGGCTAGATGATGTGTTAAGGTGTCAATTGAGTCCTCCAACTTGTCTTGGTAAAACACAAGTTTGAATTATGGTATTTTTAACTCAATATTAAGTTGCATCAAGTGAATGTGCATAAATAAACTGTGAATCATGTCAATAATAATTTTGCATTCCTGATTGTTGATACTATTATCACACAATGTGTAACTACCCACTAAAGGTATCATATCCAGGAGGGTAGAGGTAAGGTAGTTGATTGGTGACATCGTAAGGGCCTCGTCCACTAAAGATGAAGGGTAGTTGTCACACCGGACGAGCTCTTGTCGCTTTAGATCACTTTGTAAAATGACCAAGAGGGAGACCCTACTAGTCTAAGAGGGCTAGCAAACATACTAAAGACACTCCTAGGGGTAATAAATGGGTAAAAGAATAGAGATAATGAGTGAGTGAGACCTAGATCTAGGAAATATATGTGATATAGGAGTTAAAGTGAAGTTGGCGAAGTTTAGAGAATAGGAACATGGCCCAACTTGATAAGGAATATACCACAATGAGTTAAGCAAAGTAGATCTAGAAATATCTAGCCACATACAAGACAACCCTAAAGGACCCACTTAGGATTTTATGCAAAAGTGAACGAAGTGGACCCAAAAAGGTAGACCAGAGCATGAAGTGACTGGATAAGGATGATTGTAGGATAGATCTTTGAAAATTAGGTGGGGTCAAGCATGCCCAACTGATAGATCTAGAAAGATCTAGTCACACCTAAGTTACACAAAACGATGAAACGTTAGAAACACAACCCCCCTTATTAGGAGAATTTGAGGTAAAAAATGGGCCTCCAAACAAAAAATGTATTATTAAAATCAACTTTTTAAGAACCAATCACAATTTAGAGAATGGCATCATATATAATAGTTGAGTTGGAATTACTTGAATTAAGGTTGTTTATTTGTCATATTCTAAAATGTTGATCAAAATTTATGGTTAACCATGGTAGTCTACAAGTTCTTTTACACCTAGAGTAAAGTATCAATGACTTTTCACACTTTTTAAATAAAATATATTATTGTCCCTTCATATATTAATATATATTGTCTTTTCACTTAATATGCATGTCTTTACACAATTTTCAATATATGTTATATTTATCCAATTTTTATTAATATTAAAATATCTTTTATTTACATATTTTACTTATGCATATAAGAATATTCATCTATTTCCATTAATCTCAAAAATATCATATAATTATATATTTATAATTAAATGTGATTTTATTGTGTTTTTTTTTAAAGTATTATTAATTTTTCTAATACTTTTAAAACATTTTATTATTAGATTTGTATAAAAAAATTTACAATAAAAAACATTACAAAATAATATATTCATAAAAACCCAATTTAAAAACTAACTTCCAAAAAACTAAAACCTAAATAAAACAACATAAAATGTAATATTTTATCAAATTATAGTACAATTAATTAAAAACTTCAAAACATTACATTATACAAAATATTTAAATCAAAGTTTAAAATATTAAATATTAACTTATTACATTAAAAAACAATATTTTACAAAATTATATTACAATTAATTAATTAAAAACTGAGAAAAACACAGATTCTAAATTATTAAAATCAAATTTTAAAATTAGATTTAAGTATAGAATATATCTGCTAACCTATATTAAAATCAAAATTTAAATTTTTCAAATTTAGAATGTATAATAAATATATTAATAAGGGGCGGAAATGTAGGCCGATTGGAAACTGCATGTTATGTTAAAGCATACAGGATGTTAAGCAAGTCAGCAGTTTGAGTCTTGACGAAATGTGCGTGAAATTTGATCCCATTGTTGGTCGTTCCTAAGGGTTATACTAGAGCCGTCAGAATCGACCCCGTATCACGTGAGTACGAAACTGACGTTGTTTTTTATTTCCCACGCACGCACGCACATACACACATATTAAATCTAGAGTATATAATGAATATGTTAAAATATTTCTATATATTTTAAAATGTAGAAAAAAATTTAAAAAAATAATAACAATAGTGATTAATTTATTAATATAGAAAAAAAACCATAAATTTGTTTAATGATTTTTTTTACAAATCATAAACATCTTATTTTATGATAATTTAACTAAATTAATTATATTATAAAAACACATAAATTGGTTTAATGCAAAAATAAACAATTTAAAATTAAAAAAATACATATATATTTATTATTTTAAATTTTAATTTTGGAATGATGGGTTTAATAATCTAAAAAAATAAGTTATAATAAAAAATTAAAAAGAGACATGTTATTTTAGATTTTAATATTCAAATACTAAATTAATTATATCATAAAAATACATAAATTATATAAAGAAACAAAAAAACATAAGTTATAATAAAAATTAAGAAAATATATATATCTTTTTATTTTAAATTTCAATTTTTGTTAGAGAAAATTTGAAAATTTTGATGTTTTTTCATTTTGTATTATTTGATTGTCTTTTCATTATGTCTATATTTTATTATTAAAACATATTAGATTGTCTTTTCATTGTGTTTATATTTTATTATTAAAAGTGATCTCCAAATTCAAGGACATGAATGCATCCAAGTACTACACATTTTTTGGAAATTAAAATTAACTTTTAGTCACTTCAATATAACATTTTTTATTATATTTGTTTTTAGTATGTAACTCATCCATGGTTATCTAAATTGTACACTTAATGTAGTGGAAATGTGAGTTGTCAAGTATACATTCCCTATAAAATGCTTAGTTCATAATATTTTAATATATCTCTTATGAGGTCCATTTTTTACCTCAAAAATTCCTTAATGAAATTTTGGAAACAGAGAAACACGATATATATATATGAGTAAGTACAGAATTATTATAAAATATAAACCATAAATTATTAATTATATTTGGCTCCAAGCAACATTGTCAATTATAAATGATAAATGCTACAAATAAAATTAAATCATACATGTAACATTACATTTTACTCACGGACCCAAGTCTATATCATTCCATTCATGCAACTAGTAATATCCAAAAACAACAAATATCCAAAATTAGCCTTTACGTATGAGGCTACAAGTACAATGTATCAAACTATGAACAATGAACATACTAACACAGAAATAAAAGTAAAACATCAGTTCAAACTAATTGTCATCCTCATCTTCATAGTCTTCCTTAAAGATAGAACAAGAAGCATGCTCAACAACAAAATGTAAAGTGCAAGAAGTATTTCTAATTCCTCTTCTAGTTTCCTCAATACATAGTGAAGCAAGAGAGAGGCACAAGTCAGTGAATTCTGGCTCGACATCCCAATCTGCACAAGGCCCACTACTATATTTTGGGCCTTGAGTGCTCAAGTCGCTTGTGTGAGGAGAGAATGAAGTGATTTTCTCCTTTATAAATTTCTTCAATCTAATTAGAAACATATAGAATTAAATTCTATTTTAAAATTTAATGTATTAACCATTAATTACTGAAATTCGTGTGAAGAAAGAGACTTTACTGGCTAGTTTTTTAAGTGATAGGCTTTTGTTTGATGGGAAACGCCTCATACATGAGAGGAAACGCGATGGAAACGTGTTTTCGTCCATACGAACAAGTTTCTCGTATAGGAAATGCATTTTGTATAGACGAAAACGAGTTTTCGTCAAGTAACATACGTGTTTCCGAGTTTCTACAAGTTTTCGAGGGTGAAACAGGTGCCAGACCCGAGTTTCATGCAACTTAGCGCCACATGAATGGAAATCCTAATGGGACCCACCAAGGGTTTATGCAAAAGAGAACATGGTGGACCCAAAAGAGTAAATTGGGATAATGGGTGACTAGATAGGGGTACTTGAATGATAGATATGTGAAAACAAGTGGGTTCAAGCATACCCAACTGATAGATCTGAAAATTCGACCACCCACCCAAAAGGGGGCGCCCCACCTAGAGAGACTAGTGCTAGATCCTGGGGCAAATAGAGTCTGGTTTACATGAAATTCGAGATCTAGGGTTTATTCAACAATCTCCAAGTGGGTTTTGATGGTTTTCATAAAAAACTCATCATATATATCAGATCTACAAAATGAGGGTTTGTAAAAAGAGGGTTTTATGGTTACAATTGGATTAATCCCAAGAAAAATAAAACAAATGCAAATGTATATGTACATGGAAATATTTGCTACTAACCTTGTATGACGATGATCTTGCCTCTCCGATCATAGTACGAGCATCTCTATGCCTCTCCAAGTGAAACCGTTAATCCCTCCAAGATGTCAAGCGCTCCCTCCTCCTGCAAAAGAGATCTTCAATGAAAATCGATTTGCAAAAAGATAGATGAATGACAAAGAAAGATGAATCAAAGAACATAAAGATGGTTGCAAGACACAATATATATATCCCCTTAACAAATGGCAGTTTGAGATAATGCTATGGAGCTCTGTCACAATAGTGCCCCTACTCAAATCGCTTCCTTCACCAAGTTGATGGGAAGCTGCAAAAAAAATTAGAAATACATAGATCTGCAAGAATGTTAGAGAGAATAAGACTTTCCAATCTCCACACAAGATTTTTGACAAAGATTCCAAACGTTTTGCAAAATATTTTATTATTCCAAGAGCTCAAAAGCCAAAAGTCCTTTACAAATGAGAGAGCAACTCAATATATAAATCTCTCAAGTACATAAAACCTAGATCCAGAAAGATCAAAGGTCATGATCATAAGATAACATCATCCTACTCTATGGCTAAGATTAGTCGGTTACATCTCACATGGATCAACTCACAAATAGAAGGGGGTGCATGACTAGAAATGCTCAATGAATGGAGCGCACCACATAAAAATGATCAATAACATAAAATATCACATGGTGGGGGCTAAGAGGTTACAATGTCCTTCACTATCATTTCTCCATGGCACAACAACATGGTGTGGTGGAAAGTAATATAAAGGAGTGATAAAAATCACTAGGGTATCTCCCTCAAAATACATCGAAACACCCTCTAACTGCATAAATCAAGGATGTGTGGACCCTCAGTGGAGTGAAGCTAATGTCATACAATGAAGGTGACCCAAACACTATGTCTCGGACCAATTCCATGCCATTCCTTTACCTCAATTTCCCAAATCGATTTCCTCATTAGCCATTTTTATCACTAAATTGTTGCCTTTGGAACATAAAACTGTCAAAATCTCACCCGAGAAGCATCTACTCAAAAAGAATGACAGAACAAATGTGCCTGGAACACGAGGTATATGGTACAATCAACTGGATGCACGCCAAGGATCCACTCTAACTCCCTAGGAGATCTCACCAATATCTGTACTATGTTTTATTTTTAATTTCCCAGGGAAAATCTGCTGCAAAATGCCTGAAGACCCATATATCTCCTGCAACTAATCGAAATTGAAAACCAGCTGCATCAATGGACTCAGAATGTACAAATCAACTAGGAATGAGTACTCACACCCAATATGTCCATCACAAAGGTATGTCAGAAGCCCCATCCATGTCAGAACCATAATAATAATAAAGCTTGTAAATGTTGATAATCATAAAAATAATACAAGCCATTATAGCAAATCACAATGTGAAGCATGAATATGTCTAATGGAAACATGTAGACCATAAATAATCATCATCCATAACCATCGGTCTATAACTCATCTTGGACCCTGCTTTTGGCTTGACCAGGTCAAGAATGATCAAATGATGACCCAAGTGCTAAACTCTGATGCTGCAAAATACAAAATGAAAATGCATGCTCAATAATATATGCTAACAGTGAGACTCAAGTACAATTAGATTATGTTGGCAATTATAAGCACAATTCATATATAATAATTTAAATAAAAAATGATTAGTTGCTTTAAACAAGAACCTCCAGTGTATACTCATTTATAGATTTAGTTATTTTGCTAGTCAAGGGTGAAGGGAACTTAAAACCAGGTAAGGCCAAGGGGATGACTTGATAACTCGATATTATAAGCATCTGGGTTAAAGGACAAGGGGATCCGCACAACACATAAGTTGAACTAGGTGAGCAATAGAGAATGGTAGTGTCTCACAAATGGGTGGAATAATGAGAAGGCTCCACTAAACTCTAAACAAGCAACATTTTTATACTTTATTTATTACACTAGTTAACCTCTAAAGGTAGGTGCCCTGGTAAGCCTTCTGGGCTTCCAGAAAATGACATAGACATAACCTTCTAGGGTCATTCTCTCCTTGTTTCCCTGTGGGGGATAATGAGTCGTACATCATATAAAAAATGAGTGCTCAACCCCTAGACAACAACTTTATTTCTTATTACTAACTTGTCAGCCTCCAAGAGCAGGTTCCTTGGAAATCCTTTTGGGCTTCTAGAAAATGACTAAGGCACAACCTTGAGGGGCTTGCCTCACCCTGATACCCTGTGGGGATAAATGAGTCTTACATCATACAATGGATGAGTGCTCACCTCTTGGAAACTAATTAGTTTTACTTTTATTTGCAGTAGTGTCTAGAGACACTTTCATTTTATTGGCAAGGCATCCATTTAGAATAACTTTAAGTTTTGATGCCCTAGTGTCTAAAAATGCCTCTTTGGTAGGACTACTTGTGTTCAAGACCTAGAGGTAGAAATTCATTGTGACAAGCATCACATAAACCAACACCGAGACATAATTTATACCTGGAGACCTATTCTAACATAGAGATGAAGGTGGGGGAAATCCCTGATGTCACTAATCAAGTTACAAGTCCAGGTTAATCAACAACAAGGGAAAGCAACAAATGGACGAAGACAGTGTAGATGGTGCCAAGACTAACAAGCTATGTCCCTAAAAGGAAATGACCAAATCCATACTAGGAGTAGGGCAAGGCCAATGAGTATACAAGAGAATCTCTCGGTTAAAACAGTTAGATCATTTATACTTTAGATTCCAAGTAAAACCAAGATAAAATATTGCCAACATATAATCAATATCAATCTAGTCTCACTACTAAAATAGGTAACAGAGCAACTTCAAAATCCATATGCACAAACCATAATATCACCTAGGTCATATACCTGCACTGGATCTGGAACCAATCTGAAGATCATTGGAACAACTGTTGTTGCTACATATCATGGGTACTATAATAATCTATGCTCTGGGTCATGAAAGAATGGCTAACTCATTCATTGAATCTGGGGTCATGAGGCTCAGCCATGGCATAGAATTGGTCAATCTGGATACTCTGGATCTGCTGAAAGTGGGAGATCATCAACTGTTGGCTCATCATCTGCAGATCTCATAGTAAAGCACTGGCTCAAAGAACTGCTCAATTCTGCTCAGGAACAAAAGTAGTCCAGTTATTATATATGTGACAACAGATACATATGATTGATGCATTAAGTCAATGCATGCTTGTATGGAAAATACATTCTTATAATTGAATGTCATGGAAGGGTTCTTGAGAATTGTGGAACAATGAAAGGAAAGGCCATCAAACACTCGTGAGGAACTGCCAATGAAATGAGTAGTATGAGTTAATAACAGTAAAAATAATTTTAATCATCCCATAAGACAAAATTTAATAAGTAATCATCAATTCTAGAATATGAATATGGTGAATATTGTTATTTTATATCCATTTGTATTGACACATTTTTTTTAATGCAATTGCATTAAGTAATGATTATTGTGCTACTCGTGAATGTATTCCATCTTTGAATTTTAGTGGCAATGGTTGAATTATTTATATTATAATTTTTAGATCACTTCATGAATTGTTGTAAATATTGCAATGAAATGATTATATGCGTGGATATTTACACTTTGTCTAATTGGGTAAAAAGTTATTAAGTAAAGAGTCCAAGTTCATGTAAATTGATTTGGATATAGCAATAAGTATAAGTCTATATGGAAACTGCATGCTAACCTCATTCAAAGATCGAACATTATGAGAAGAATCTCACACTTGTGAAACTTGGTATATATATGGATACATTATGAAAAGAATCTCATACATGTGAAACCTTTTTTATATGAAATAGATTTGAAAAAACAAATTGTTATGGAAATTATACAATGATATCTCATGACAATTGTATGTGTATAATACAACTTAGATGACAGATGTATCTAGTGAGGACAGATGATGGTTCCTTAAAGTTTACAAGCAAATGGGAGAATGTTACTATAATGACACTTGAACCCTAATATGATTTGATCGCCATGTGTTGTGTTATGTTAGAGGTTGTTTGTGAGACGTATTGGCAATACAACTCTATAAGTTTGCATTTTTATTGTGCAAGAAAGCCTTGGAAAACGATGGATTACCCGAGGGACTGTTTAGCAAAGGAGATGCCTGACTTCGAATGAGCTTGGATGTAAGTGACTACAAGGAAGATGCAACTTGAATGAATAAATTGTGAGGTATTCATGTTATACATGGGCGTGTCAAAAATATATATCAAGATAATGAACTCAATATTGCCTATGGAAACCATATGGAGCAAAGTTATGGTCATACTTCATGGTGATTTGCCTTAAACCTAAAGATAGCATGAATGAGGTTTGAAGTGAGGGATGATGGGGGAGTGATTTGATTTGTGACTACTGCTACGATTTGCTTTTGGCAAGGTCTACATGGTGAACTTGTGGAGGTAGCTAAGAAATGAGGTGGAGCTATTTCTAGACCCTAGAGATGATGAGGTATAGGATTGAGAGGGACTCTTATGTACAGATGACAAGTTCAAAGCATTGTTACATCAGGCGAGATGTTCCAAGGGACTTGATGGGTTATAGGGGAATTCGTCCACTGATGCCAATCAATCATAGGTTGATGGCATGGATTGGGAGTTTAGTGGTGTTGTCTAGTGGGTGAATGAGTTATTCGAAAAGAAGGTTAATTGTTACTATCTCCAGAATGTGCAGAAGGTTTGTGGGGATGTCATAGTTGAGAAGGTTTGTGGGTAATTCGTCCACTGATGCCAATCAATCATAGGTTGATGGCATGGATTGGGAGTTTAGTGGTGTTGTCCAGACGGTGTATGAGTTATTCGAAAAGAAGGTTAATTGTTACTATCTCCAGAATGTGCAGAAGTTTTGTGGGGATGTCATAGTTGAGAAGACCGAGGCAGGAGACCTTGCTTCAATTCCTATTGATGTTGAAAGTACTAGCCTTAAGGTTTCAGTGGCTCAAACTCGTTGTACATATAGTGAGGCTACAAGTATCTTTGGAGGGGGGTTTTGGCAGTCCCATGATGGCATATCTTTAAGAAAGGCCTGGAAGGCTCGAGCAGAGAAGAAAAAAATGGTGTTGTGTAGGGATGTATCTTTGGCAGAGGTGATCGAGTTAAACTTGCTTGCCCTTGTAGGTAATTTTGGATATTGATCGATGAATAAGGACTTTTTCTGGTGGGTGGGATTATAATTGGAAGTCTGTTTTCGGGTGCGCTCCTTATATTTCAACTCTAATAAAAGGTTGGTTATGTTTAAACTTGCATATGAGGAGGACACTTTGAATATTCTTGTTGGAACTTAGATCTGTGGGAAAGAAATTTTATGTTCAAAAGATGGAATCATAATTTTGACCCGATAAAGGAGAGAATACACTTATGACATCTATGGGTTCTTTTGCCTAGTTTTCCTATTCAATTATGGTCATGGGCATCGTTTAAAGCTATTGGAAATAACCTATGGATATTTATTCATGCAAGAGATCAACACTTGTTCAACAAAGACAAACGTATGGGTCGAATGTTGGTCGAGATGGACATTGGACAAGGTTTGTTGGTTGAAATTGAAATTGAGTGGCGTGGTAAGGCTTTTGCTCAGAAATTGGACTACTGGGGATCCCTTTTCATTGTTTGATCTACAGGGAGGGGGGGAATTTGAAGACAAATTGCACTTAGGGTGATATGATGTCTTCTGAAGCTCAGAAGGTCTATGAGGATGAAAGCGAAGAAGGTGTTTCAAAAGCGGATTTGGAGCTGGAGTCATCTTGTAGTGAGCCAAGTGTGAAATTCCTGGTTCAACATGACCATTTAATGGCGCTCTAGGTAAGTTAAAGAAGCTCTCTCCGTTTTGTTATCTTCTTTAAATGAGATGGATATAGGGTTTATTCATAACTTAGACATCTCTCGTTTTAGGGTTTTTACTATGGATTGAGATTGGGAATAATGATTCCATGGGTGGTCAATTGAGTGGAATCAAGGAGTTTGGGCGTTCTGATCATTGTGGTCCAACCTTTAAAAATCTCCTCGATCAAATTGGTCATGTTATTAAACGCCATCGCTATTTTCTTGAATATCTAGGTCATGTAGAGGATTCTCATGAGGATCCTTCGAAATCCCATTTCTCTGTTGGGACTTTAGATCAGTGGGATGTTGTTGAGGATTCTTTCATATTCTATGTGCCTAAGAGGGATGGAGAACAAGTTAAGATAGTGGCTGCTAATGTTTTGGGCGATGCTATTGAAGACTTGGGAAATGGCTTGAAAGTCATTGGGGATTTGGGCTCTTGAGGATGTTGGAGCCACATGAAGTTGCGAGGCTAGATGAGAAGTTGTGTTTCCCTTATCCCCTCCTATAAAGATAATTTAGAGAATCACCCCTACAATTTTTCTCTAGGACTTTACCTAACCAAACTTGGCAAAGAAGGGTGGTTGTTCTAAAACTGAGAAGGAGGAGCTTGCTTAAGTTGGGATTAATGGAGTGAAGGGAGTTGTTAGAGGGGGAATGGATTCTATCTACATTGTGAAGACTCGTAGTTCTAAAAATTCATTGGTGGATAGCAAGTCGTCAATTTAGTCCATAGAGTTTTTCTCAGGTGAAGTGAGGGCCCTTAGAACGAAGAAGGCCTTGGCCCAAGGAAAAAGATTATTGTTTAATCTCTAAATGTAAGGGATGTGGGGCGTCATCCTAAAAAATTAGCCCTTCATCGTTTATTTAATATGATTTGATCTGATGTTGTGATGGTTCGAGAAACTATGGTGTGTGAAATGAAATCCAAAGAGGTCTTTGCTAAGCTATTAATGAATTTGGAGATGTGCTCAATAGACTCTCATGGGGAATCGAGAGATATTTGATCAACTTGCAACCCTCAAAAGCTTGATTTCTTTCCTTTCCTATCCTCTAAAGGGCTTTCGTTGGAGGGGGTTTCGAACGACTTGTCTCAAAAGATTAAATTGATTACTTGTTATGGCACATACTCCAATAGTGTTGATTTTTCTGAGCAGCATTGAGAGCCCTTCTCTTCGGAGAATGGGACCACCTGGTCCGGGACCACGGTGAAGACTCAACCCAATGTTGAGTGACCATTCTGTTGCATGGTAGATATCTGGTCTAGGACCATGATATAGACCCAAATCTGCACTGGGTAGAATCAACCTAGTGTTGAGTCTACATATGGTCTGAGAGAACGATGTAGACTAGTCTAGGACTGGTAGACTCAGCCTAGTTTTGAGTAGCCATTCTCTGGGAGAATGAATACACTATAAGCCCTAGGCTGGGTCTGGGCATGTGTGTTGCACTTTGACCCTTGATCTATGGGCTTCGTGTGCTTCTCCAAGGATTATCTACCCTTGGTTAAGTTACCCTAGTACTAGATCTAGGTGTCACACAGTGTGTGAGATAAAAGCATTAATAACTCTCTTAGTTTATGATGATGTATTTTTGAAATCAGAAAGGACCACAGGGGCACTTGGAAAAAGGCCAAAGTCATAAGACAAAATAAATAAAGACTTGTTGACCACGGGAAAATGACCACAAGTGGAAGTTAAATAAATAAGGACTTCTTATAAAGTCAAAGGAAAAATAAAAGTACCTTTTTTGGTAAAAGTGAAAGTGAAATTAGGAAAAGAATAAAAATATTATTATTATTATTTTTCCTAATCTTGTCCACTTACAGGTGAACAAAGGCTATAAAAGAAGATCAAATCTTCTCATTTGATACACACAAGTTCTCTCTCACAGGTGAAGTTGTTACTCTTTTTTTGACAAAGACTATCTTGTCTCAGCTAGGACAATTTTTCCAACAAACCCTCGGCTAGGGTTTTTATCAGCAGTCTTATTCTTGGGCAGCTCTCTTCCATTTTTCCTGGACAGTATTACATTTTTCTCAGCAGCCTCTAGATTTACTTCAGCAACCCCCTCTTCTTCACGGCTGCACCATTTTTTCTTTACGGATAGTCTGTTTAGGGCTCGGCCCTCTCTCCATTTACTTTTGGGCAGCCAGCAAGGCAACCCATGAGGGCTATGGGTTGCAACAGTCTGTTGTAGCAGTTGTTGGAAGACCCATTAGGGCCTTGGGATGTCAATTGACAGGCCCTAGGTGCCTCAGGGAACCCATGAACTTACTCAGCAGGCTTCGAGCAGAAAGAAGGACAATGGGACAGCTAGAAGAGCAGATTGGGCAGATTGAAGTGCAGATCAGGCAGGCAAAAAGTCAACGGGCAACAGTAAGGACAGATCCATACGGATCTGTACAGCCATATAGTTGTATGGTAGAAAGCTGCAGACTGTCAGTGACAGTCAGATCTGAGTTGGGCAGCCTTTGTCTTTTCTGGGAAGGAGAGAGAAAAATATCAGTTTGTTGAAAAAACCCTAAATTGGTAATTTTTATGAATTTTAGAAATTGTGGTTGAAAATATCAATCTGATATTTTACTAATAAATTTTCCTGTGACTATGGTAAAACCCATATTTGGGTTCGAGGAACTTTTTGAAAAAAATTGAAGAATTTTCTTAAGCCATGCTTTTGGGGTTTTAGTCCTTTGAAGGTTTCCCCAGTGAAAATATTGTGTCCAAGTCTGCTGATGTGATGAATGTGTTCTTACTGTACTGCTGATCTATTTATGTTTATCTGCAAATTTTAAAAGTTTATGCTAATGCTAAAAATTCAACATGGTATCAGAGCTTAGCATGTGAAAACACAGTAAAGGGACACTGCTGTTGTTTTTCACTAGATCTTGGAATAAGGTTTGCAGATCTAACTTTTTGCACAAGTGACAGAGATGGCTACTGTTGGTTTCAAACCGAAAGAGAAGCTCTCTGGTTCAACAAACTTCAATTCTTAGAAGACCAGGTTGACAGCCATCCTTGATGAGAATGAATTGGATGACATTGTTCTTAATGTCACAGAAGGGCCAACTACAAATGCTGGAAGGCTTGCCTACAACAGGAAGCAAGGTAAGGCTAGAAGAGTTATTTATGATTCTATCAAAAAAGAATTGATGCCTAACATCACATCCTTGAAAAATGCTAAAGAATGCTATGATACATTGGTAAACCTCTATGAAAAGAAGGCTCCTAGTCAAAAGAGAGTCTTGAAGAAGAGGCTACGAACTTTGAAGCTGAACAAAAATGAAAGTGTTGGTTCCTTCTTCACCAAGATCAAACAAGAAAGAGATCAACTCCTTGCTATTGGTGTTACTGTTGATGATGATGATCTTGTACAAACAGTGGTTGATGGTCTCCCAAGCTCTTGGGAAACTTTCATGGCATTCATTTGTGGATGAGAAAATCAGCCAACATTTGAAAGGCTTTGGCATGATTGCATACAAGAAGAAGCAAGGAACACTGACAAAGTAATCAAATAGGATAACCTTGCACTTGCAGCAAAGACCAAAAGGTTCAAGAAACCTTTTCCTCGGCAAAAGGAAGGGAAGAAACCTCAAGGTAAGTTTTCTGACATGTCTAAGATTGAATGTTATACTTGTCACAAATTTGGACATTATGCTAGAGACTGCAGACAAAACAAGAAGAAACCCAAGAGAAGGTTTTAGGCATCTTCTATAGAAACAGAGGAAGAAGAAGATGAAGAACCAAAGAAGAAGAAGAAAATCAAGGCTAATAAAACTGATGAGCCTAGAAGAGAGTACTATTTGATTTCTGCTCTAACTGGTCCTTTCTCAGCTTGCTCCACTTCTTGGTTGGTGGATAGTGGTGCCTCCAGGCACATGATAGGTAACCGTGGTACCCTTACCAGTTATAGAAAGAAGAAGTTGACCACTCAGGTAGAACTTGGAGATGACTCCACTTACAAGATTGAAGGAGTTGGCTCAACTTCACTTCAACTTGACTCAGGTACGGTTCTTCATATTGATGATATCCTTTATGTTCCTAGTTTAAAGAAGAATCTTTTATCTATTGCTGGTTCAGAAGACAAGGGCCACAGAGTCCTCTTTCAGTGGACAAGAAGGTATTTTTATGGGAAAAAGACACAGATCTAGACTCTGCATCACAGATTGGGGTTCGAGAGGGAGACCTTTACAAGGCTTCCAAAGTCTCCACTCATGCTTTGGTACATCACTCAGTTGATCCTTGTGAACTTTTGCATAGAAGATTTGGACGCCTTCACTACACAACTCTCCCACGGTTGCAGAAGATGGTCACAGGTATGCCCAAAGTTTCTCCAAAACATGAAGGAATCTGTAAAGAATGTGCTCTAGGTAAGAACACTAAGAAATCCTTTCCCAGAAGCAAGAGTATATCTAAAGGTATTTTGTATTTGATTCATTCTGACATTTGTGGGCCCATGTCTTCACCCTCCTTGAGTGGGTGTTTATATTATGTCTTGTTTATTGATGACTACTCTCAGAAGTCTTGGATTTACTTCCTTAAAGCCAAGAGAGAAACCTTTGACAGGTTCAAAAAGTTCAAGACACTGATTGAAAATCAAACGGGTAGGCACATTTGTATCTTGAGATCAGATAACAGAGGTGAGTATGAATCTAATGAGTTTGATGATTTTTGTCGAGAAGCAGGAATCAAGAAAGAGCTGACAGTGCCTTACAACCCCCAGCAAAATGGGGTTGCAGAAAGGAAGAATAGAACGATCTGTGAGGCTGCTAAAGGCATGATCACTGATCTCTTTGTGGGTTGAAGCTACAGGAATTGTTGTGTACATCCAAAACATAAGCCCTCATGCTATCTTGGGTGAGAAGACTCCAGAAGAAGTCTTCACCAAGAAGAAACCTGCAGTTGACCACATGAGAATATTCGGTACTCCTGTGTATGTTCATGTACCAAAAGCAAAGAGGGTCAAGCTAGAGCCTTCTGGTAAGAAAGGCTTATTTGTTGGGTATAGTGATTGATGGAAGGCTTATCGAGTATATATACCTATACAGAGGTACATTGAGGTCAGCAGAGATGTGATCTTCCATGAGGAAGCGGTGTTTCGTAAAACACTAGAGCTTTCACTGGAAGACGCAGTTGCTCCATTTGAGTTTCCAGATTCAGAAATTCGGAGGGAGGAAGAGTTTGATGATCAAACTCCAGATGTTCCTTAGAACATTGAAAGTCCACTAGAAGAACTACTTGAAGTTCTTCCTTCCAAAAGAAGCCCTGCTTGGTACTGAGAAATGATACAAGAAGCCGAGAAGCATAAAACTCCTCCAAGGACTTTTAGAGAAAGCATAAGACCACAGAAGTACTTCGGTCTTATGAGTCAGCTTATCAGTTCAGAATCTTCATCGTACGAAGAAGTAACAAGTAAACAAGTATGGGTTGATGCTATGATTGAAGAGTATAAGTCAATCATGAAGAATGATGGTTGGGAAGTTGTTCCCAGTCCTACAGGAAAGTCAGTAGTGACTTCCAGATGGCTTTATAAGATCAAGCATGCTGCAGATGGTAGTGTGGAGAAGTTTAAAGCCAGATTCATAACTCATGGCTTCACTCAGAAAGAAGGCATTGACTATGACGAGACATTTGCACCTATTGCCAGGTACACTACCATCAGAACCATCATTTCACTTGCTGCGGTATTTGGATGGAAGTTACATCAGATGGATGTAAAGACAACCTTTCTCAATAGTAAGATTGAGGAAGAGGTTTATATTGAGCAACCTAAAGGCTTTGTTACTCATGGGAAGAAGACCCACGCATGTAAACTGAAGAAAGCCTTGTATGGGCTAAAACAGGCTCTGAGAGTCTGGTATGCCAGGATGGATGGATTTCTCCATAGTTTGGGGTTTTCCAAAAGTACAGTTGATTCTAACTTGTACTTTAAAGTTGTTCATAATCATGTCTTGATACTTGTTCTATATGTAGATGACTTGTTTCTTACAGGTGATGAACAATTGATAGACTAGTGTAAGAGGGAGCTTGCCTCTGAATTCGAGATGAAAGATATCGGATTGATGCATTACTTACTTGGCTTAGAAGTCTGGCAAAATCCAGGTGAGATCTTCCTGACACAAGGAAGGTATGCAGTGGATATCTTGCAGAGATTTGGGATGCAGGACTGCAAGTCCATGAGCATATCAATGACTACCAACTTGACAAAGTTGCGGGACTCAACCTCTAGTTCACCGAATGTGGACTCTACTCTATACAAACAGCGCATTGGTTCCCTGATGTATCTCGTGCATATGAGACCAGACATCTGCTACACAGTGAATGCACTGAGTCAGTTCATGTCAGATCTAAAGCACAAACACTTGGTAGCCGCCAAACATGTACTCAGATATGTGCAACGGACTATCACTTATGGGTTCAGGTATACTTTCAGCAGTGGAGTATTGTTATCTGGATATTCAGATTCAGATTGGGTTGACAGTGCAGTGGACCAAAAAAGTACCTATGGTTATTGCTTCAGTATGGGATCAATTATGATCTCTTGGTCCAGTAGGAAGCAAGGTTCCATAGCACAGAGTACAGTTGAGGCAGAGTATATTGCTACAAGCGACGCTTGCAAGGAAGCAATTTGGCTCAGAAAGTTTTATCTGATCTGTTCAAGGGAAAACTTGACTCAACGATCATCCATCGCGATAATAAGAGTTGCATAAACCTCTCAGAGAATCCATTGTTTCATGACAGATCGAAACACATTGAAATGAGGTATCATTTCATCAGAGACCTAGTGCAGAGAGGTGCTCTAAAGTTGCAATACATTCGTACAAATGAACAGATTGCAGATATCTTGACCAAGCCTTTGACAGCATCAAAGTTCATGTACTTTCGTGACAGGCTTGGTATGGCAAAGAATGCCTCTCTCGCTAAGAGAGAGCGTTGATTTTTCTGAGTTGCATCGAGAGCCCTTCTCTTCTGAGAATGGGACCACCTGGTCCAGGACCACGGTGAAGACTCAACCCAATGTTGAGTGACCATTATGTTGAATGGTAGATATCTAGTCTGGGACCATGATATAGACCCATATCTGCCTTGGGTAGACTCAACCTAGTGTTGAGTAGACATCTGGTCCGAGACCACGATGTAGACCAGTCTGGGACTGGTAGACTCATCCTAGTTCTAAGTAGCCATTCTCCGGGAGAATGAAGACACTATAAGCCCTATACTAGGTCTGGGCATGTGTGTTTCACTTTGACTCTTGATCTATGGGCTTGGTGTGCTTCTCCAAGGATTAGCTACCCTTGGTTAAGTTACCCTAGTACCAGATCTAGGTGTCACACAATGTGTGAGATAAATGCATTAATAGCTCTCTTGGTTTATGATGATGTATTTTTTAAATAAAAAAGGACCACATGTAATGACCACAGGGACACTTGGAAAAAGGCCAAAGTCAAAAATCAAAATAAATAAAGAGTTGTTGACCACAGTAAAATGATCACAACTGGAAGTTAAATAAATAAGGACTTCTTATAAAAGTCAAAAGAAAGATAAAAGTACATTTTTTGGTAAAAGTGAAAGTGAAATTAGGAAAAGAATTAAATATTATTATATTTATTTTTCCTAATCTTGTCCACTTACAGGTGAACAAAGACTATAAAAGAAGATCAAATCTTCTCATTTGATACACACAAGTTCTCTCTCACGGGTGAAGCTACTACTCTTATTTTGACGAAGACCATCTTGCCTTAGCTAGGGCAATTTTTCCAGCAAACCCTCAGCTAGGGTTTTTATCAGCAGTCTTATTCTTGGGCAGCTCTCTTCATTTTTTTTCTGGACAGTCTTACATTTTCCTCAGCAACCTCCAGATCTACTTCAGCAACCCCCTCTTCTTCACGGTTGCTCCATTTTTTCTTTACAGACAATCTGTTTAGGGCTCAGCCCTCTCTCCATTTACTTTTGGGCAGCCAACAAGGCAACTTATGAGGGCTATGGGCTGCAACAGTATGTTGTAGCAGCCGTTGGCAAACCCATTAGGGCCTTGGGCTGTCAATTGACAGACCCTAGGTGCCTTAGGGAACCCGTGAACCTGCTCAGCAGGCTTCGGGCAAAAGGAAGGACAGCTGAGCAACTAGAAGACCAGATCGACAGACTAAAGGACAAATCGAGAAGGCAAAAAGTCAACGGGCAGGCAGAAAGGCAACGAGCAAGCAAAACAGTCAACGAGAAGCAGTAAGGATAGATCCATAAGGGCAGCATTAAGGACAGATTTGGGTTCGAGGAACTTTTTGAAGAATTTTCTTAAGCCATCTCATTTACGAGATGAGCTATTAATGCTTTTGGGGTTTTTGTCCTTTGAAGGTTTCCCCAATGAAAATATTGTGTCCAAGTGTGATGATGTGATGAATGTGTTCTTACTGTACTGCTGATCTGCTGATCTATTTATGTTTATCTGCAAATTTTAAAAGTTTATGCTAATGCTAAAAAATTCAACAAATAGGCCGATTTTTTGGGACAAGGTTGTGAAGAATGGGATTTTGGGGAAACAAAATTTGATTTTCCGAGGGGGTTTGAACTTCACGACTTCTATATGGGAGGTGTGGAGATATAGACACGCCCCAACCCTTTGGTTGATTACTTCATCTAGATTTTTCAAGATGTTGACTCACTCAATGTTGTGCCTGATTTTGATCTTCCCACTTAGAGAAATGGAAGAGCCAAAACTAATGGTATTCTTAAGAGACTCGTTAGGTTCTATATTTCAAAGCAATTATCTTTGGTTGTTGGTCATTATCGCTATTAGGTGGTTAACTTTGGCATTTTTTACCTCATGCCAATAGTTCTCCATGTGGAAGGCAATATTGACATATTACACTATCCCTTTAAATTCAATCATGTGTGGAATAAAGATAGAGAATTTATAGAATTAATCAAGGAGCAATTGAGAGTTATGTTCCAAAGGATGGGCGTTTCAACAATGCAACTTCTAGTTATTAAACTAATAGATTTGATAGAAGCCCATTCTTAACTATATCCCTACCATCAGTCTGTTGGCCAATATATGGCTGGTTTTTGTTTGTATTGATGATGTCGACGCTGCTCGTATTATGAACTCTCTCTGGACCATAGAGAACGACTCTCTGGTCTTGAGTCGTTGACACTCCAATTTGACCCGCTTAGGGAAAGGGTTGTCAAGAGACATCTCTGGGTTTCGTTGCCTACTTTACCGTTTCCCCTCTGGAATAAGGATTTCCTTATTGGCATTGCCAATACCCTTGGGCGGTTTGTGGATGTTGAAAAAGATTTCCACCTCATCTTTGACAAAAGGATGGCTAAGGTACTTGTCGAATTGGATGTTTCAAAAGGATTCCTGGTAGTGGTAGAAATTGACATTGTCTACAATGAGACTGTCATTACTCAAAGGTTGGATTACCTGAACATACCTTTCAGATGTAGTTATTGCCACGAGACTGGTCATCTGAGGAACAAATGTTCCTCTCTCCTCCTTGGTGTACCCTTAAACAAAGGCTTCTCGACCTCTAAGTCCCCTCCCATTTCCTCGTCGGCGGTCTCTCCCCTTGTGGCTTCTACTGAAGCTCCCTCTCCTGTTGGCTTGTATGGCTCTTCCTCTCCCACTCCTTACGATGACCTCACAAAAGGGGAGCTTCTATACATCCAGGATGTTGAGACTATTGCTAAGGCATCACATCCTCCACCCATTGTTGACCTTCCTCCAGTAAGTATTTCCTCCCCTTCCCCCTGTCTCCCACCGGTTTCCGCCCCTCTTGCTCTTATTACACCCTCCTCTGAGTCACCTCCTTCCTTTACTATGAGGATTTCTCGCCTCTAATGAGGAACTCTCCTCCCTTAGAATCCTCTACTGCCATCAGTCCTACCTCCTCTCCCTCTTTCATGGATCCCTCTCTCCTTGAATTCCTTGTGATTTCATTAGAGGAAATTTGAGGTCTAAAATAGGCCTCTTAAGAAAAACAATAAAATAATAGTTAAAACAATAAAATAATGTTTATTAATTTTGAAGGAAGAAATAAAAAAACTACTTTTTTGTTCGTATTTTCAACATATCTCCTCGTCTTTTTACTCAAATTTTGAGCGGGAAGGCTCATTGGATGCGCAATTAAATTCTGCATGCAACGAGTACCCACACTGCATACTTTTGACAAACCCCTCTACCCCAAAAACAAAAAAAAACACCTGAAAAAACATGATGATGACATCATCATTACATTTTTCAAGTATTTCTTGTTTTTGGGGTAGCGCAGTCTGTCAAAAGTATGTAGTATGGGTACTCGTTGTATGCGGAATTTAATTTCGCACCCAAGGAGCCCTCCCGCTCGAAATTTGAGTAAAAACACAAAGAGATATGTTGAAAATACGAACAAAAAACAGTAGTTTTTTTAATGACTAATATGTCAAGTCAATCATCATTCTATTAAAATTCTATTGCTTCTTGAATTACAATTCACAAGAATTTATTGTTGGCTCATTTTCTTATAAGGCCCATTTTAGACCCCAAATTTCCTCTAATGTCTCTAATAAGTTACCTGTTTCCTCCTCCACTCTCCCGTTGGATTCAATCAGGTTCGAGAATGTCACTATCTAGAAGTCCAGGAAAAATAAATCCTCTACTGTCCTCTCTGTGGAGTCAGGTCCTTCTGGCCTCTACACACCTCTCTCTCCCAGGATCAAGGCAGTTGCTAGATCTTCGAACTCCCCACACTAGGTACTTAGAGTAAAGACACCTGTTGAGCAGGGTGACCAATGAGAATCCTCTCTATGAATATCCGTGGATTTGAAGAGCTTACCAAACAAAAAGCCCTCAAGTCACTCTTCTCTACCTTGAACCCTGACATGATCTTGATACAGGACACTGTGTGTAACTTTTATTCTGCTCTGTGTTTGTTCTCCAAATTGAAGCCTAGTTGGGAGTTTTGCGCCCTTGATTCCCTTGGTTGTTCGAGTGGCCTTCTCACATGTTGGAATCCCTAGCTTACTCGCTGCAAAGCTTATCACTCTTATGTTGGCATTCTGGTTAAGGCTAGATTTAAAGGCATTGACTATGTTTACTCTATCATAAACTGCTATGGACCCTATACAAACAGAGATTTTTTCTGGGATAATGTCTTGACTAGGGGCATTTTTTTACTTCCCCAAGCTCATCCTTACTGGGGATTTAATTTTTACACTCTCCGACGCTGAAATTTGGGGGAGTAAAGCACGCTTTGGATGTTCAATAAGGCCACGGGTATGGTCAATGCTAAGCTAGCCTATGAACTCATCTCTTCGAGTTTTCTCTCTACCCAACCTGTTAATACTTTTAATCTCATTTGGAAATGTAACATCCCTCTTAAAGTGATCTGTTTCATATGGTTGTGCTTGGCAAACCGTATTAATACCTGGGATAATTTGACTAAAAGGAGATGGACGGACCCCAACAAATGCAGTCCATTTAAGTGTGGTGAAGAATCAGTCAATTATATCTTACATTGTCTTCGCAAAAGACTCCAGCAATCCATGGATTGGAATGAACCCTCTTTAAATGATAATTTGGAATTGTGTTTTAGAAGGGAAAAAGAGTTTCTCCACCTTCCACTTCTCATGACCTGTCAATTGTGGCTCACTGGAAATAGAGTCATTTTTTAGGATCTTAAACCGGAAGCAAACTTTATTTGTCTCAGCATTTTGGATCGGCTTCAGACTTTCCCTATGAACGTTCATAAGCATGCAAAAATGAGAAATATTGGGTTGGCACCTGTTATTCAATACCCATCTAGTTTTTTTTATGGGGCCTCTGCTAATATGATTGGGAGTCGTTGGAGTACAATTGATGATCAGTCAGGATCATTTTTTTAGCATTAAAATGGGTTGCGGACATAGCACTAATGCTACGTCTTGCTCTGTGGGCTCCGCTTGTGGTCTCCAAGGATTTTGGTTTACCTTAACTTCATGTATGTTGTGACTCAGCAACTATTATCAATTGGGTTAATAGAAAGGTAGCTCTCAATCTGGATGGGTGGTGACAAAATATCAGGCATTTGGAATCATCCTTTCACCAGCTTGACTTCCAACATGTATACAGAGAATGCAATGTGAAGGCAGATGGCTTATCTAAGGAGGCACTTTCAATGGCCTCTAACCTCCTACATTACACAGAATTCACAGAAGGTGAATGTATTGGGAATGGAACATTTCAGTTTTATTAGTTTCGAGTTTCTACATCTTTGATGTAATTTTTTTCATTAGTATGGCAAGATTGAGTATCACATTTTTTGGATGATTAAGGTAGACTTTGTTCTCCTCTTATTTCAGTATGGCATTCCCACAAGTGCCTCCTTGGATAAGCCATGTATGGGTTTGCTTGTATTCTCTATAGTCATCTTGGATATCGGGAAGGTGTTCGGGTGTTATCCTATGTTACTCTAAGGACTGTGGATTGATTTTGGGTTGCTGATCCCTCAGTGTATCTGTCAGTTGTGTCATGTTTCAGCATCATTTTTTGGGGGTAGAATCTCATTGTTAAGACTGAGATTTACTTTTCATCTGCTTGGATATGTCCACTATAGAGAAGGTCCTCTTGTGTTGTAAAGAGTTATCTTGATTCAAATGAATAACAAGGAACAACTATTTTTCTCCAAGAAAAAGCTAATAGATTTGAAGTTGTTTGCAATTGAGAGGTATGGTCCAAAGGATGGATGTTTCAACAATGCAACTTCTGGTTAATAAACTAATAGATTTGAAGTTGTTTGTAATTCGCTGCAAAAGGAGGAAGAAAGATTTAAAGAAAGAGTTGTTAAAATTTGAAGGGGAAATTAGAGATCTATATCTTGATAATGCTTCAAGGGTGTTGTTGAGGAAACGAACAAGTTGACCTCTATGGATGAGAAAATGCTTCAAATTCTTAAACTTGGAGGGTCAAGAAACAAACAAGTTGACCTCTATGGATGAGAAAATGCTTCAAATTCTTAAACTTGGAGGCTTAAGAGTCGAGATGAGTGGCTTTTGAAAGGAAACACAAATACATAATTCTTTGACAAGTTTGTGGCACATAGGAGAATAATCAATTCAATTTGGGATATTGCAAACGTTGATGGGAATGTTGTTTCTTACCAAAGTCAAATAGAGGAAGTTGATGTCTATCACTTTCAAAACCATTCTAGGTATATGAGGGATGAGTATAAGGGGGATATTTCTATTCTTCATCAAATGAATGTCATAGATATCCTATATTCTTCAAAGAGGGAGAATGGAAAGGCATTGTTGGAGGACATTAAAAAGATCTTGGTTGGTTTCACAAAGTAGAAAAGTCCCAATGAGAATGGGTGGACAGTGGAGTTCTTCCTAAAGTAGAAAAGTCCCAATGAGAATGGGTGGACCGTGGAGTTCTTCCTAGAGTTTTTCGAAATCATGGGACCGGACTTGCATGATGTTGTGGAGGAGTTAAGGCTAAGAGGTAAGATGATTGGAGCACTAAACACTACATTTATTGCTTTAATTCCCAAAAGCTCAAAGCCAAGATCTTTTGGAGATTTTAGACCAAATTCCTTGTGTAATTTGGTGTATAAAGTTATTTCTAAGGTGATTGCAAACATAATCAAGCCAATGTTATCAAAGTTCATTTCAAGAAAACTATTCAGCTTTCTAAAATTTAGGAGATTATGGATGCAAAACTATTCAGTTTCCTAAAAATTTAGCAGATTATGGATGCAATTAGGGTGGCTGATGAGTGCTTTCATAGTATAAAGTCAAAGAGATTGAAGGCCCTAGTTCTAAAGCTAGATTTAGTTAAGGCTTACAACTAGGTTGATTCAGATTTCCTTCATTTGGTTTTACTTCAAATTGGTGTAAGAGTGGAAGCTGCAAATTGGATCATGGTATGCATGTGTTCTGCAAATCTTGTGATACTTATTAATGGGGTGTGATACTTATTAATGGGGTACTTTCGAAGTTTTTTTAGAGGTCTAGATGACTTTACCAAGGGGGATGGGGGATTGGTGTAAGAGTGGAAGCTACAAATTGGATCATGGTATGCATGTGTTCTGCAAATTCTACTTATTAATGGGGGTAGTTTCCAAGTTTTTTTTAGAGGTCTAGATGACTTTACCAAGGATGCCCCTAGATGACTTTACCAAGGATTTCCCTTGTCCCCTCTTATGTTCTTATTAATGGGGGTAGTTTCCAAGTTTTTTTTAGAGGTCTAGATGACTTTACCAAGGATGCCCCTAGATGACTTTACCAAGGATTTCCCTTGTCCCCTCTTATGTTCTTATTAATAGTTGTCCCTCTTATGTTCTTATTGTGTTCTTATTAATAGTTGACCCTAAGCAGGTTGATACACAAAGTTAAGGCGGCACTTGAGAATTTACCTATATATTGGATAACATTAGCAAAGATTCCTTGGTGTATCTTGGAAAAAAATGGAAAAAGAATTTTCAATTTCTTGTGGAGTGGGAACGAAAAGCAAGAGGACGTTCACGTGGTGAGATCGAATAAGTTAGCTTGGCCAAAGAAGTATGGATGATGGGGAATCAAAAATGTTCATTTTGGTCAAGGTTCAGCAACAAAGAGCCTTTGGAGGGGCTTGTTCTCTACAAGCTTGATTTAGAGACAAAGAACCTTTGAAGGGATTATTCTCTACAGGCTTGTGGAGTGCAATAATTANTGGTCAAGGTTCAGCAACAAAGAGCCTTTGGAGGGGCTTGTTCTCTACAAGCTTGATTTAGAGACAAAGAACCTTTGAAGGGATTATTCTCTACAGGCTTGTGGAGGGCAATAATTAAGGATCAGGACCTAAAGAGTTTCTCGATCACTAAATGGATTCAAGCAGTAAACAAAAGAGTTACAGGTGCGTCTAACTTTTGGTGTTGCTTGATTAAATCTTTCCACATATTGGTTAAATCGGAAGCCAAGGAATGGAAACAATCAAATTGGGTGAGGATGCATTTGTTGGAGGTAATGTGGTTTACCAGTTGTCTTCAAAGCTTGTGGCTCAACTTAGACCTAGAGGCATTTGCTTTTTAGATCAAGTGAAAGCTACAACGAACGATTAAATGGGTTGTTACTATTGCAAAAAGGCAACTGCAGCTACAGGGGCATTATAAAGAGAAATGGAACAATCATGTTCTCGAGCTTCAGAGAGGTGGCATTCAGCTTAATGATGAGGATGGTTTTTTAGTTTGATCATGGAATGTGAAAGATGGAACAATAAGTGTTGACTCGCCTATGCATGTCATGAACTGTATGAGCCATATGTATGATCAATTCAAAAAAATTAGGAGTGCTACACGAAGCCACTGCGTGCATTAACTAATAACAGTCGGCATTAAAACATTAAAATTCAAACAAAACACTCAGTCAGAAAGAGATGTATCAATAAGCCAAACCCTGCCTACATGAAGCCAAAATAAATGAATACACAATAGAAGGACGGAAGAAAAAACAGAGGTTGACATTAGAAATTCACATGGAGTCTGCATCAAATGTGTCGAACAACATGAACTGTTTTCAAACATTTGAGGGTTTTCCAACTTCTAGAAAAGGAAAATAAAAGCATCGCCTCAAAGAAGAAATATAACAATAGAAACAACCCTACCATCAACTAGTTACGGTTTGCCCCCAATGGACTAGAAATTAATACACAGATAGATTAAAAATGAAGCAAAGAAAATACGACACAGGACTTGGCATTAAAAATTCATATGGAATTTGCACCAGTTATGTCAAACAACCTGAAATGCCTGCCATTTGAGGCTTTTCTGACTACTAGTATAGGAAGACGATAAAATCTAAAAAACGAAAACCTAATACAAAATCATAACATTAATGACCAGTGAAATTCGAAAAATAAACGACGAAAGGAATAAACCCATTGAGTAGGCATTTACAGCCAGCTATGGTGTTTTTATACTAAAATTCACCATGTCAGTGGACTTCTGAAAAATCAAAGGCTCAGTGGATCCATTGGGTTTTTGCATCATTCGGAAGGAACTGTTCTCTTCCTCATTGGTGATTTCAACATCATCGCCTTATTCGAAACCATTGCATTACTAGTTTATCTCTTGAGAGGAATCAAGAAGATTTACAAAACAATCACCACCATTTCCAGCAAACATTACAAAAAAAACACAGGCATGTTAAAAATTATGTAAACAAACTACGGAGAAGATAACCTAATCTAGCACAAAAGAAAGGCGAAACCCTTACATCTCCACAACAAAAGCCAAGAGAGTAGAGAACTGACGAAACAATGCCATCGAAGGCTTTGTTCTGCCTCCTCGCCGCGTAAGTCCATTGAGGAACCGATACAACCCTTGGATTATCAATTCTGAGGAATACATAATCCTATATAAAGCCCGTGTTAGGGTTTGAGAGAAACCCGCGGTTAGGGTTTCTGACCATCCCGTCTATTTGGGTCGATCCATTTTTCTTTATTTATTATTATTTTGATTGAGAGAATCATGTTGCCTTATAAAATGAGTTAGCATAAAATGCACATTAAAAAAATTAATGGTATAGTCTAAATAGGCCACCTTTTTTCACCCTATTTCTACTTTCGTCTTTTTCTGGCAATGTTTTTGGTTGACTCCGGTGTGCTTTATAATTATGAAAATAAGGTCAATATATTGTAGGTATCGAGGTCGGGAGTAGGGTATGGAGGGTTTATAGGTATTTTGGGGATTTAAAAATTGATATCTAGTAGAAATAGGGAATATCCCCTAAAAATAGGGTTTTTTAATTAGAAAAATGTATTGAGAGGGGGCTCAACAAAATGATAAAATAATGGGTATTCTTTAATATCCCATGAACGAAGGCGATATGGAATGGTTTCATTGAGTGAAAACTCCATGGAATCCGTAAGGATTTTCAGAAATTCCACATACCAATTATTAAATTTGCATGCTTTAGGTATCCAGTGGGTTTATGAGAGTGAAGAATTTGTTTCTGCACTAAAAAAAAACAATTTGGATTTCATAAAAAATTGAATTATAAAAAAAAATAGCGGAATTCCGGCCACAAACTGTCGAAAGAGTAAAAACGTCGCTTGTTTAGACTGCTACTAAAAAAATTAAATGTTTTAGTAACTAGTAATGAGTTAGATATGAGGTGTCTTCTTGGGAAGTTGGGGAGGTTATGAGTTTGATTATCATTGTCCTCACACCAAGGTTGATGGTTTGCCCCTTTTACCATCCACAAATCATTCGGAAGTACTCGGAGATTTTTCCATTTGAAAAAAACGTTTATGAATATTATAGGAAAATGTAATAATATTTCACCACCACATTATGCTTTTAGTTTTTTGGGTATTGTTATCTCCCAAAATAATTTATTTGGATAGTATGAAGAATTTAACTCATGCAATGAAGAAAATGAATATCACTGACAGTTTGAAAGCCTCTGTGTTTGACTTGGATGAAAATTTCACAAGTTATAGCTTTCGGTGGCTTAGGCGAGGACTATCATAGCTCATTAGCCACCGAAAGGCTATGTTTCGGTGGCTAAACAATTGAACGCAGACCAAAGGCAAACCACCGAAAAGCGGTATGAGCAAGCAGAGTCAAAGTAACAATTTCGGTGGCTTAGGCGAGACTACATAAACTAATTAGCCATCGAAAAGGGTCGTTTTCGACAGATTAGAAAGGGGTGCAACATATACACTAACCACCTAAAGGTGAAAGATAAATATAGGGTGGAAAACCATTTTCGGTGGTTTAGGCGAAAGCTATGACATCTGTGTTGACCATCGAAAGAACATTGTTGACAGCGGTCGGAGATTTAGTCCTCTACGACACCGACGTTTCAGAGGTTTAGTCCTTTATGTTCGTCGACACTACGAAGAGTCTAGTCGGTTGAGGTTCCGATCACCAACGCGTTAGTGGTTAGAGCTTATGATCGTCGATGCTTAACCGTCGCGACGTTAGTGGTTTGGAGTTCCGATGCATTAGTGGTCTGAGGTTCCGACGTTTTAGTGTTTAGAGCTTTCGATCGCCAACGGGTTCATTAGTGGTTTGAATCACCGACACTACGGCAGCGTTCAGGTTTAAAGTTCTGATCCTTAGTGATTAGAGGTTTCGATCGCCGATGGGTTCGTTAGTGGTTTGAATCGCTAACACTACGGCAGTTAAAAAGGGTTTTTTTTTCAAAGTCGAGATTTGCCGAAAGCAGAGATTCAACATGGCGATGGGGTAACGATTCCAACAGTTTAAGCAAGAAAGATCACGTTTAGTTAGCCGCCAAAAGCCAGTGTTTCAGCGGTTAGCTGACAAAATCACAGAGGATCTTAAACCACCGAAAGCGGACAGAGGCTTAAAGGTAAGTTTTTGACAGACAGAACCGGTTTTAGGCGATTGTAGATGGTTCATGGACGTGATCTAAAGACAAAGGGCGCTAAGGGACGCATCAGAAAAGGGGTTGTGTGAGATCCACTATGGCATAACCACGCCAAAAGACACCAACCCAAATTGTCAAGGAGAAATCAGTGGGTTAACTGACAGTGGACCAACAACAGTGATCATTAGCGACTACTTCAGTTATTTAATGTTCAGTCGGTGAACTAAATCTTCATTATAGTTAGACAAGTAGTTAGGTAGGGTTTCAAACCCTAATTTGCAAAAACTGTTCTTTTTTTTTATTTTTGTAAAAAACAGATCCAAGTTTTAGGATCTGTCCATTTTGTAAAAGGCTATAAAGCCTAAGATCGATTTTATAATAAAGGTTCGACTTCAGGGACTTATAAGCCTATCTTATTGTCAACTTCTCATCTTGTTCATTCTGAAATATAAGCTCTTTTGTTATGATTTGTTCAGCCGTCATCTCTATCTTCACTGTACTTATGCCTGAATGTGTATTTAGGTTATTTTCAAGTTGATCAATAGCTAATAGCTGTCATCCTATTGGTGAGTTAATGTGATTTGATTTATAAGTACCATCCTTGTTAGGATTTAGCCATTTATATGCATATGTTTTGTATGTAAGTCTGCCAGCTTGATGAGTTCTCCATCCCTGCACCTTATTGTCAAACTACTAAACAAGTTGTAACTAAAAGCCTTGTAATTGAGTGAGCTTCATGCATGTCTTGAGAGTGGAAGGTTATATAGGTCACCTGACTTGATCCATATCAGAAAACCCTAAAAACATTTTAAGTTACCAGGCATCCTTGAGCTACAACCTAGAGGAGTTTCCTGGAGTGATAACAAATTGACGTCGTTGCCAGGAAAAGGAGACTGAAGCTCAGCTTCCCTGGGAGACGACATAGATCCATGCTTTGATGATAGACAAAGCTTGGACACTATTATGGTTGTAATCATCTATCTGGTGAATCCATTGATATAAGGTGGCTTCAAGAAGACCAAGTACCAGAGCAAACCCTAAGGGGCCACTAGCAACACCAGTTTCAAATCCAGAAGAAATTTTGAGAAGAGTTAGGGTTTTACTAAGACAGACCAACAGTGCTGCACAAAAAGCTACATTAGGTATTTCAAGAAATCTTTCTGCTATTATTTCTTCTGCTGAAATTCTTAATTCTCAAGAATTTTTAGATACATCAAAAAAATCTAGGATTTGGGCATCTTCAAGCACTATTGCTTGTGAAGATCCAATCCCTGGTGACTCCACTGGGATAATTATACCACCACCTTCTCAGCAAGTATCTCCATCAGTGTTTCCTTCCTCGACCCTGTCCATACCCATTTCCAATATGGCTGCCTCTCAATTGACCAAGATGGAAAGGATCCTGGTAGCTAGGTATTCACCCCTAGTTTTGCCAAATCCCCTTACAGCCATGCCTACTAGGGATTATCTCAAGTATATGCCTAAGTTTACAGGGGAAGGGGATTTCACTGCTGAAGAACATCTAGAGGCATTTTATAGCTATGCTGAAAATATTAACATAGAGCAAGAAGATGTATGGACTAAAAGCTTAGATGGCCAGGCTAGGAAGTGGTTTAAGGAACTGCATGTTGGATCAGTGGTAGGCATAGAGGCCCTCGATGATATTTTCCTAAAGCATTGGGGAGAAAGGAGAGACCACCTCTACTATATCACAGAATTCAACAACCTGAAAAGAGGAAATGGGGAGTCTGTCTCCAACTTTACCAAGAGATCCAACAATATGTACAACAAGATCCCTACTGAAATTAAGCCCATTGATACCTCAGCTAGGATAACCTATGCAAATGCCTTTGACTCTAACTTTTGCCTACTTCTCAGAAAAAGGAGTTCTGCCTCCTTATCACTCATGCAGGATGTTTCCCTGGAGGTAGAGTCAAACATTCTGGCATCTCAGAAGGTCAAAGGGAAGATAGATAGGAAGAAGCAGCCAATAGACTCTAGTGGGGCTTCTACATCAGAGAACAAGATTGAAAAAATGACCAAACGGTTAGATAACCTGACTGTTGAAATGTATAAATTGAAGGACCAAGGACATCTACCTGTGAGGGGTAAAGGGCCAAATGAATTTGCTCCTCGGAACCCTAACTTTGTTCCTTATAGAAGAGGAAACCCCCCAGTTCAGATTCTCAGAAGGGAGAGGAATCAAGGGGAAGATTAGAGAATAAGAGCTCCATTTCAAAATGTTGTATTAGAAGAAGAGCTATAATTCATTGAAGAAGAAGGAGAAGCTGAAGACAACATCCATTGCATGGAAGATGAGGTGGACTGTTCTTTTCTGACACAAGAAGAATATGAAGAAGCCCTAATTAATGAGCAGATCACTAAAGAGGCTGTCTATCAAGCTGATAATCAGGGAGGTTACCAGCTCAGGTCTAGGCTGGTCGCTCCTCTCAAGAAGAATGCTGCATTGGTCAAGCAGCCTGCTACATCGGCTAGAAAGGTTGTTGTTTTACTGAAGAAGGTAGCTATCACATCCAAAGCATTGTAGAAACCAGCACCTTCAACCATACCTGATCAAGTCCAACCCAAACCTACAGCTCATGAGGTAAGATTTCCAGATAGACTGCATTATTCTTTCAACCTTGAGTCTGAAATTCAAAAATTGAAAATCCCTTTCCCTTTAATTGAGCCAATGAAGAATGATGCATTCAAGTCCTCCATTCTAAATTCCCTTCATCCCAAGGAGCACATTAACACTGACTTTGTGAACCTGCAAGATGACAAGCCTATTGCAACCCTGGGCCCCATGATCGAAGACCTAAAGGACTCATGCCCACCATTCTACATATCCTTGAATATCCATGGTAAAATCCTTCATAACTATCTGTTAGATTCAGAAGCCTCTCATAACCTAATGCTAAAGGCTGTGATGGATGAGCTTGGCCTCATCATCACCAAGCCCTACCATGATTTATTCTCCTTCGACTACAGGAAGGTCAAGTGCTTGGGCCTCATTAAAGACCTTGTTGTGAACCTAACTCAGCTACCTTCGAAAAGCATCATGATGGACATTGTAGTGGTTGATATACCTCCAAAATTTGGTCTATTGCTGTCTTGGTCATGGAGTAAAATACTAGGTGGCACCCTTCAAATGGATCTCACATATGCCACCATTCCCATGTTTGGAGGAGAGACTAAGAGGCTGTATAGGGAAAATCAGCTGGCATACATTATAAGCAAGGAGAGAAACTCAGTGAATGACCCCATCTATACAGTGGACACTGATATTGGGTCATGCATTTTGCAAATAGATAATTCTCAACAGACATCAGTCTAGCTCACTAAGCCCATCTGTCAGCAGCCCGAAGAAGTGACCACAGCAATCTGGACCATGTATTTTGATGGGGCTAGCACTCAAAGCTCAGCAGCTGCAGGTGTAGTATTGATCTCCTCATCTAAGGAAAACATCCACCTGTCTTATAAGCTTGATTTTAAAACCACTAACAACATAGCAGAATATGAAGCCTTGTTGCTAAGAGTTAAAGCTTCCAAGGAGATGGGGATCATGTACATGAAGATTTTTGGAGATGCAGACCTCATCATACAGCAGGTCAACAACACTTTTCAGACTGAAGGCCTACAGGGACGAGGTATGGAAACTTAGAGACTCCTTTATGTTTTTTGAATTGTCATATATTCCTAGGGTTCTGAATCACCTGGTTGATTCCCTGGCTGTCTCTACAAGTCTATTTGTTCCTCCTTTACCCCTTAAGCTCAACTATGATGTTCAGGTCAAGTACAGACCCTCTCTGCTAGATAATGTAAAATTTTGGAGAGTGTTTGAGAATAATGATGAGCTTAGTAAATTCCTTCAGTTAGTAGATGAATTCTCTGACATGCACATAGACCAGGAAAACCTAAACATGGAGGAATCCAAACAACTCAAGTTAAGAGATAAAGTGACTGATCAAAACATTGTCCAATTGCCCAGCAACTACATACCCTGAGGTCTTGTACCACTAGAAGAATTGTTTGATCACAATGACATCCCTTTCAAGCCTGCCCAAAAGGAGCTGGATCCTGCTATCCAAGAGAAAAACATAGGGAGCCAAAGCCATCCTAAACTGATAAATCTCTCCACAGGGTTGAATGCTGATCAGAGGTCTAAATTTTGCAGCTTGATAAAAGAGTTTGTTGATGTTTTTGCCTGGGAATATAGTGACCTAAAAACTTATGACACCAATATCATCCAACACAGGATTCCTTTGGAGAAGGACACCATTCCTTTCAAATAGAAACTGAGACCCATCAGCCCTCTCCTATTACCAGTGATTGGAAAAGAGATCCACAAGATCCTCAAAGCCAAGATCATAATCCCCCTCAGGTATTCCAAGTGGATTGCAAACCTAGTAGTGGTAAGAAAGAAAAATGGAGAAATCAGGTTGTGTGTGGATTTTAGGAACCTGAACAAGTGTTCCAAGAAAGACAACTATCCACTGCCCAAGATGAAACACCTATTGCAGAAAGTCTCGGGGGCTAGGGTTATGTCCTTCCTTGATGGCTTCTCTAGTTACAACCAAGTTGATGTGCACCCTGGTGACCAAGAGAAGACTGCCTTTACCACCCCCTGGGGCACCTTCATGTATGCTAAAAGGCCATTTGGGCTAATGAATGTTGGGGCCACTTTTCAGAGAGCCATGGACCTAGCTTTTGTAGGGCTAAAAGACAATTTTGTGCTGATATATTTGGATGACCTAACAGTTTACTCTCACAGCCATCATGACCACTTGTAGCATTTAAGGAAGGTCTTTCTGAAGTGCATAAGGTATGGAATATCACTGAACCCTAAGAAGTCCTAGTTTGCACTCAGTGAAGGAAAGCTCCTGGGCCATATAGTTTCAGCCAGAGGTGTAAATATCGATCATGTAAGAGTGGAAGCAATTCAGAATCTGTCAATACCAAGGTCAAAAAGAGACATTCAGTCATTTTTAGGCAAGATAAACTTTGTCAGGAGGTTCATTCCTAATTTCTCCGAGATGGTGAAGCATATAACAATCATGCTGAAAAAAGATGCACAAATAAAGTGGACTGACCAGGAAAGAAACTCTTTTGAAGACATTAAGAAGGCTATCATGGAGGCCCCAACCTTGATCAGTCCTGACTACACCAAGGGTTTTTATATTTTCTCTTGGCAGTTGTACTATTAAAAAAGAATGATGAGGGTCTTGATCATCTAATTGCATTCTTCAGCAGAACCCTAAGAGATGTTGAGCTGAAGTGTGACCCAATTGAGAAGCAGGCTTATGCTCTCATAAAATCTTTGAAAACTTTCAGAATCTACATTCTCCATGCAAAGGTCATTGCATATGTCCCTTCAGTTGATGTGAAGGATGTTTTGACTCATCTTGACATTGATGGGAAGAGAGCTAAGTGGATTGCCAAACTCATTGAGTTTGATATAGAGGTGAAACCTACCAAGCTGGTAAAGGGACCAGGTCTAGCCAAACTCATGGCCAAACAAAACTGTGAACTGATGGGAATAAATTTCACATGTGTCAAATCATCAAAGATGCAGACTGTGGTAGCAGCAGAAACAGAAGTAAATCAAGATCAGAATGACATTCCATCAGTAGCTGAAAACATATCTTCATGTGAGTGGTACTCAGGTATCATTCAATTTTTACAAAAATTAGAAGTTTATGTTGATCTCACTCCTAACCAAGCACGAGCTCTTAAGTTGAAATCTGTTAAGTTTTGCATAATTGATAAACTGCTGTACTGGAGAGATCAGTCTGGAATTTTGCTAAGGTGTCTAGATAAAGAGGAAGCAGAGCAGGTCATGCATCATTTTCATTCCAGCACATGTGGGGGCCACCACTACTGGAAAACCACAGCCCACAAGATCTTAAGAGCGAGATACTATTGGCCAGTCCTCTTTGCTGATGTATGCACTTTTCTAAGGGCCTGTGACCAATGCCAAAGATTTATAGGGAAGCATCAGCTCAAGTCCTTGCCCCTTAGGCCTATTGTGGCGAATGGGCCTTTCTAGTAATGGGGTTTGGATTTCATAGATGAAATAAATCCATCTTCCAGTGGACAACATAAATGGATCTTAGTAGCCACTGACTACTTTACCAAATGGATAGAAGCAGTTCCACCAGGAATGCCCCTCATCAAGTCATCATGAGATTTTTATATGAGAATATCTTCAGCAGGTTTGGCTGCCCAGTAAGGTTAGTAATTGATAATGCACCAACTTTCAAGGTTGGGGTATTAGTTAAAATGTGTGAATCAATGGGTATTCAACTGGTGCACTCCACATCCTATTATCCCCAAGGAAATGGCTTGGTTGAGTCATCCAACAAAAGCTTAGTCAGAATCATCAGGAAACTACTAGAGACAAATCAGAAAAGCTGGGATTCAAAGCTTAAGTTTGCTTTATGGGCTAATAGGGTGATAGATAAAAGATCCATAGGGACTTCTCCATTCAAGCTAGTTTATGGCACTAAGGCCATTTTTCCTATCCAGTGGCAAAGTTCTTTCAGGAAGAGGAAGATGAACCAAATGATATGGTGAGAAGGATGATGGATTTGGTGGAGTTACAACAAATGAAGGAGCAAGTTGTAGGAAAATCAGAAGCTCATCAAGAGAGGATAAAGGGCATGTTTGACAAAAGAGAAAAAGTAGACAACTTCCAAGTCGGAGATTGGGTCCTCAAGTGGGATGCTGTCAGACAGGACAAGGGAAAACATGGAAAATTCGACTCTTTGTGGATTGGCCCTTTTGTGATAGCCCAGGTACATAAGAATAACACCTTCAAATTGCAGAATCTAGAAGGTGAAGATGTATTCAATGGCCTAGTGAATGGGAGGTTCTTGAAACTCTATTTTATTTGAGGCTCTGAGGCCTTATTATTGTAAATTAGTAGATAGTAGGTTGTTTTGCTTTCAAAATAAACTCCATGCCCAATGGAACAGTAAAAGATAGTGTTAAGTTACTTAGTTGCTTTTAGGGAAAGGCATTTTTGGTCTGGGATTCTTGGGACCTCACTAGGAGGTTCCCATCCCCAAGTAGGAGCCAGATGTTATCTCCCAAAATAATTTATTTTGATAGTATGAAGAATTTAACTCATGCAATGAAGGATATAAATATCACTGACAGTTTGAAAGCCTCTGTGTTTGATTTGGATGAAAATTTCACAAATTATAGCTTTCGGTGGCTTAGGCGAGGACTATCATATCTCATTAGCCATCGAAGGGCTATGTTTCAGCGGCTAAACAGTTGAACACGGGCCAAAGGCAAACCACTGAAAGCGGTCTGAGCAAGCAGAGTCAAAGTAACACTTTCGGTGGCTTAGGCGAGACTACAGAAACTCATTAGCCACCAAAAAGGGTCGTTTTCGGCATATTAGAAAGGGGTGCAACATATACACTAACCATCGAAAGCTGAAAGATAAATATCGGGTGGAAAACCCTTTTTGGTGGTTTAGGTGAAAGCTATGACATCTGTGTTGACCACCGAAAGAACATTGTTGACAGCGGTCGGAGATTTAGTCCTCTACGACGCCGATGTTTCGAAGGTTTAGTCCTTTATGTCACTAACACTACGAAGAGTCTAGTGGGTTGAGGTTCCGATCGTCGATGCATTAGTGGTTAGAGCTTTCGATCGTCGATACTTAACTGTCGTGACGTTAATGGTTTGGAGTTCTGATGCATTAGTGGTCCGAGGTTCCGATGTTTTAATGTTTAGAGCTTCTGATCGTCGATGCTTTGCTGACGGGTTCGTTAATGGTTTGAATCACCGACACTACGACAATGTTCAGGTTTAACGTTATGATCCTTAGTGATTAGAGGTTTCGATCGCTGACGGGTTCGTTAGCGGTTTGAATCGTCGACACTACGGCAGTTAAAAAGGGCTTTTTTTCAAAGTCGAGATCTACCGAAAGTAGAGATTCAACACAGCGACAACGATTTCGGCGGTTTAAGCAAGAAAGATCACGTTTAAGCCACCAAAAGCCAGCATTTCGGCAGTTAGCTAACAAAATCACGGAGGATCTTAAACCACCGAAAGCGGATAGAGGCTTAAAGGCAAGTTTTTGACAGACAAAACTGGTTTTGGGTGACTATAGATGGTTCATGGACATGATCTAAAGATAAAGGGTGCCGAGGGACGCATAAAAAAAGGGGCTGTGTGAGATCCACCATGGCATAACCACGCCGAAAGACACCAACCCAAATTGTCAAGGAGAAATTAGTGGGTTAACTGACAGTGGACCAACAGCAGTGATCATTAGCAACTACTTTAGTTATTTAATGTTCAGTCAGTGAACTAAATATTCATTATAGTTAGACAAGTAGTTAAGTAGGGTTTCAAACCCTAATTTGCAAAAACTGTTACTTTTGATCTTGGATCTGTCCATTTTGTAAAAGGCTATAAAGCCTAAGATCGATTTTATAATAAAGGTTCGACTTCGGGGACTTATAAGCCTATCTTATTGTCAGCTTCTCATCTTGTTCATTCTGAAATATAAGCTCTTTTGTTATGATTTGTTCAGCCATCATCTCTATCTTTACTATACTTATGCCTGATTGTGTATTTAGGTTATTTTCAAGTTGATTAATAGCTAATAGCTGTCATCCTATTGGTGAGTTAATGTGATTTGATTTATAAGTACCATCCTTGTCAGGATTTAGCCATTTATATGCATCTGTTTTATATGTAAGTTTGCCAGCTTGATGAGTTCTCCATCCCTGCACCTTATTGCCAAACTACATAAAAAGTTGTAACTAAAAGCCTTGTAATTGAGTGAGCTTCATGCATGTCTTGAGAGTGGAAGGTTATATAGGTTACCTGACTTGATCCATATCAGAAAACCCTAAAAACATTTTAAGTTATCAGGCATCCTCGAGCTACAACCTAGAGGAGTTTCCTAGAGTGATAATAGGTATGATATCTAAATCAATGAGAATATAATGCTTTTGTGGTGAGAGTTTTATGATACAATATAGTGTGTTAGTGTGTTTTGGAAACAAAAACAGAAGATCATGTGAGAACCATTATGTTTTAGTGTTTGGGGAATTTGACACATCAGTTTTTATTGTATCCTTGAGGAACAATTAATATCCGCTCTAATCTCTTAATGTTTTTGTACTGCTAATGGAGCAACTTGATCCAAGGCACCCTAGGAATGGTATCTGACCTGTCCATGTTTGTATTAGTTTGCCTTAAATGCAGAGGGTGTAGCGATAGTCCATATTTGAACACAAAGGGTGTGGTGGTAGTCTAGATTTGAATGGTAGTAATTAGATCATTATTCGGTAGAGGAATAGTTGATCTTGATGTTGAATAAAATGGAGTTGGTCCTTTAGAAACGAGTTGTGTTTATGCAAAACACTTGCTTCAACAATGATGATAATACAAACCCTTGGTCATGTTGCTCCACAAATACTAGTTGATTTTGCAACTCTAGCCTATCTTGGGGCTCAATTTTTCCTTAGCCTCCATTTCTTTGGATAATACCATTTGGTTATGGTTGTGAATCATGTGTTCCTCTATAAATAATAGAAATGAAAGGCATTATAGTGAAAAACATGGAAAATATACAATTGTGAAGAAAAAAATAAGACAATGATGATGATGATGAATGGAACGAAGCATGTGAGTTTGCTTGGAATCTGGATTCTAGGTGAATCCTCCTATGGTAAAGTTCCATCAGAATGAGAAGGTTCCCCCTACTCATCATTTCTTAGAAATATCCTAATCTAAGTCCAAAGCACACCATAACACATAACATTCTGGGACAGGAGATACATCTAGAATGAATAATCAAACAGAAGGTAATCAGGAGAAACGGAAAAACAAGTATCCTTGCAAATTTTGTCAAGGATATCATCCTAATCACCTATGCCCTCATATGGATGACATTCATCAAATGTTATCTCAATGCAGTGGACCAAAACAACCTGTTGTGTTGACTCAAACCTTTCCATAACAACAACAGATGGTTGTTGCGGCTCTGGTACCTCCGCAAGGGGGCAATCCACCCATTGCCAACATCTTTGGATTAGATCATGAGTATAATGTTCAAACAAGGGTTGATTCCTACGACACGCCACCTAGTGTTTTAGACCCATCCAAATGATTCTCTTACTATCGAGAAACCAACCATTGACATAGTGCCTCGACCCCCCAAAGGGGTTTTATGTAAAACAACTCATAATCCTAATGTGAGAGAAGCTCAAAACTATAGTATATTGGAAGACTTAGCTCAAGCACCTTGTGTCATATCATCCTTGGAAGTATTACAAAGTTGTCTAACTCAAAGAAAAGCACTATTATCTTTCATTGGTGCAATCGATCCAAATGATACTGGTTTGATCACCTTTGACTTAATGCAGTCAACATGTAGGCTTCCATCACATGTTGCTTTTCAAATTAAAGTGTTATTACATGGGATGAATTTTTTTCGAACTATTATAGACGAAGGATCCTCTACTTGCATCATGTCATTAGGATGTTGGAAATATTTATGATCACCCACTTTAACACCATCCCACACAATACTCAAAGCATTTGATGGACACTCATTCCCTCCTCATGGACTTATCAAGGCTTGCCCAATTGAATTGGGAGGTAAAACAGTTAAAGTTGATATTGAGGTAGTGATGCACCCATAAATACAATATTCTATTAGGGCGTAGTTGGATGTAACACCCCGGTTTTGACCCCATTGCATTAATGTATATGACGTAAATATTATATCGAATCATGACAAGGAGCTCAAGCCCAAGGCCCTATCATTGATTAATGTTTGGTCTATAGGCGATCATGGTCGATGCCTATGGTTTCTGTCCTAAGTCAAGCACATTTGTAAACATCATGTAAATATGCAAATTAATGAAAACCCATAGCCAGTTATGTCAATGCAACAAATAATGAGATGGGGGCATGATTTTCCTAAGGATAAGGGGGTGGGAATGTCAACCTTGAGCCAGTTTGGGGAAAATCCATGTGTCATGGGGAGAAGCCATCAGAACTATCAACTATCCTTTTTCTTGTCTTCTCTTCCCAACCATTTATTCTGCCAGAAGGTGGTTGACGTAGTTATTGCTTGGAAGGGGAAGAGTATGGGCAATTTCGAATTGGGCAGAGCACCCAGTTTTGGGATGTCGTGTTTTGCTTGCATGGACAAGAAAACACCAGAACCATATGCCAGTTCTGACCCATGCATTCATGTCTTGGGATTTACTATCACTTTGGAGAGCGGCGGGACACGCTAGTTCATTCATCATTCACCACCATCTTCGTTTCCGGGGAGAGTGACATTGTGGTAGCAGCAGAACTCTTCTTGTGTGTATCCTTCGCATTCTGTGAGTGTCTTTCCCTTGGAAAGACAATGATTGTTGTGTTGTAGTGTGCCTTAAACTAGAGATTGTATGAGACCCTGTTACTTGTGTTCCAGAGTAAGCCTGTGTTGTGGATTCTCCTTGTGGTTGTTGTGTTGTGGACCTTGGTTTGGGTCTGAGCTATGTACAAGACTTAGGAATCATAGAGACGTAGAACGAGCTTGATAAACCTAGTGTGGAACCTCATGATAAGATAAGAGTGGCTGGTGAACCTACTATGCACAGCTTGAAGAGCACTGGAAGTGAAGGTGTAGCCCAAGGGACTATGGAGCAGAGAAGGGGACACTTCCTTGTGTTGGGTGTGTAGGCAGTAGGGAAGCCAGGCCAAATAGATCTTGTGAAGGTGTTCTTAGCTCTATAGATGAGCTCACTAGCTTAGCAGTTCTTCCTGCCCATTTCCTTAGAAGCCTGATAAACCCAACTGGAAGGATGGCTTGGATGGTGTCATGATAAACCCATGTTTTGGCTTGGCTATGTCTTGTTGTGCTTGACCTGGTGAGTAACCTTTGGTTGGATAGTATGATAAACCCAACTGTGAATGTTGGCTTGGCTAGTTAGCCTAACAAACAAAGAAGTGAGATGGCTTGACTGTGAATAGTCTGATAAACCCACTTGTTAGCTTGACCGGTCCTTAAGGTGAAGGTTGGCTTGAGTGTGAATAGTCTCTAAAACCCAACTGGGAGATGGCTTGGCAAAGTGGCATGTGAAACCCATCTATTGGGATGTTTTCCCTTACAACCTGATAAACCCAACTGTGTTGGCTTGGCTGAGTGTTATTGCACCTTGGCTATGTATGAGTCTGCTAATGGTCCCTTATTCCTTGAGAAAATCATGCCCAGCCTAGGGGTGGCAGTGTTGCTAAGAGACTAAGGAGCACATTGGCCTATGGTTGGGAGGAACGTTGTAGTGCCATAGCTGGTTGCAGGACAAGTTTTGTTCAAGATAAGTGTTCTTTTCTATGTTATTCTCTGCAATTGTATTTCTTGTTTTGCAAATTGCTTGATGGAATGTGATGAACATATTGTTGTGTTGAATTGATACATTGTTCCTTTGAATAACTACAATTATAGGCATCGATGTATGTTTTTCCATCAATGCATTTTGAACTGAGTTGCAGGGTAGATTGGCCTAATCGGTAATGGCCTAATGATCAGATGGATCCAAGAATTTAGTGGAAAAGTTGAGTTTCCTGCTAGAAATTCTCCTTTACGCAAATTTGCAGGTTTACAGGATGTAGGATGCGGAATGTCATTTCGCAGATTTTGGTTTCCACAGATCCCCTTCCGTAAATTCCTCTCGGCTACTTGTGGGATGCGGGATGCAGAATCGCGGTGTCGCAATTTCCACATTCCCAATCCCGCAAGTCAAAGTTTCTGCACTGTCTATCTTTGCAGGGTGGTTTTCCGTTGTCGATCTATTTCCGAAGCGGGATTCAGATTGCAGGAAGTGAGATCGCAAATTTCGTAACTTCCGACCCCGCAACTCGGGCTTTCCACACCAATAATTTTTGCAGGTGGATTCTGAATCGTTGATTTGATTCCAGTTTGCGGGATCATTTATGATCGTTGATTTCCGTCGTGTTTTCTCTCCATCGTCCGATCTCCTCTGAGATCTTTCCTTGCAAATTGTCGAACTGATCTATGGAATACTGGAGGGGGAGTGATATTGTTGGAAATGTTGAGATGTGGTTCACGACCATGCCCTCTATTTCGATGAACAGAGAAGGTTGTTGATGAAATTTTTATCTTCTGCATGATATTGGGGCATGGGCACATGACAGTGTGGTATCAGAGTTGCGGGTTGCAACATTGGGCCTGGATGGGCCGGAAAGCAGTCGAGAATACCCTCTAATACCAACTTGTAGCACACTACAGTGTGGTAACAGAGCTGTGGGTTGCAACATTGGCCCTGGATGGGCCATGAATTAGTTAACCAGAGCTGTCGGTCATAGCATTGGGCCTAGATAGGTCAGGTGGCAGTCAGTAAATGGTTTTGATTTTGAATTACTGTGTGTATAGCAAATGGTGTTTATAACACATTTTGCAGATTCATACTATATTTTGGAAAGGTAAGTTGTGGTACAGCCATGAGAACCCATGACGGATATGATGCTCGGGACTCCTACGAGCATGCGCGAGATGCCATGGGGGAAAATGTCCAAGTTGGAAATGATGACATAGAGTCTAATGGAAGGAGATTCCAAGAGACACCACCAGATATTGCAGCCACCATGAGAAGCCTGATTAAAGCTCACGAAGAGTAGCATTAGTTGAATGATGTTATGTTGCAGAGTTTAACAGACTTGCAAAGAAATATAGACTCTCAACAAGGTACGGTAAAACCCGAAGGCAGTAAGAGCAGTACCAGAAGAAGAATAAGGACTGCTAGTAGATCATCTGACTCAAAAGAAGCCAGTGAGGATCCAAGCTCTTCTTCTCGCAAGGGAAAGAGAAAGAGGCACCATAGGGATCGCTCTTGGGATGAATTCAAGAAGGCTAAACCTCCTACGTTTGATGGCAAGGTAAAGACTGGACACGAAGCTGAAGCTTGGCTTCTTGGGATAAAGAAGTACTTCCAAGTTCAGGATTATTTGGGGAAAATGAAGGTAAGGGTTGTTGTATTCAGTTTGAATGGAAGGGCATCCATCTAGTGGGAGCACTTCAAGCAAGTAAGGAAGGTCAGTGAAAGAAGACTTAAGTGGAAACAGTTCTAGAAGTATTTCAAGTAGAAATACCTCTCTGATAGGTACTATGATGACAAGATCAAAGAATTCCATGAGTTGAGGTTGGGGTAGCAGACCATGGAAGAGTATGAGAATAGGTTCCTAGAACTGTTGAGATATGTCAGGTACATCAAAGATGAAAAGGTGAAAATTCAGTGTTTCTTGAGTGGATTGCCTCAGTCTTACAAAGATAGAATCATGTTTTATGAACCTAGAACTCTTGAGAAAGCAATTAGGAAGGCTAAGTATTGCTATAGGCAAAGCAAAGGAAAACCTGATTACCAGGAAACATGGAAAGACAAGAAGAATGAGAAGTCTAACCAAAGGAAGAAGGGTTTCAAACTTTCTAGCTTCAGAAACCAGAAGAACTAGCCATCCCAAGAGGAAAAGCAGCCAGCTAGAGTGGTGGGAGAAAAGCCAATAGATCCACAGCAAATCAGACAACCACTCCAATGTTGGAGATGTGGAGGACCCCACATGTGCAGGAATTTCCCACTTGAGAATGAGAGTGCAAGGCCAGCTTACAACATTCAAGAAGCAGAAACAGTGGGTCAAGTAGCAAGGGTCGTCCCTAGAATTTATGCAGCACTAGAGGACCTCTAGGTAGATCACCAGTAACCTGTGGTTGAAGTTACAGGTAAGATTGTTGAGAAATCTGTTTCTATCTTGATTGACCCTGGTTCTACTCACATTTACATTACTCCTAGAGTAGTGGAGATTTTTGCCTTTAAGAAAGTAAAGCATAACAAATTGTGGTTAGTTCAGCTAGCCATTGGAACTAAGAGAAGGGTTAGTGAAGTGGTAGAGAAGTGTCCATTAGTGATTAGTTGATTGGTCACTTGTGTAGATCTGAATGTTATACCCCTTGGTTCTTATGATTTTCTCATTGGAATGCATTGGTTAGAAGCTCACGGAGTAAAGCTTGACTGTTATAATAAGGCTTTTGAGTGCTTGGATGAAGAAGGCAACTCAAGGATTGTGAAAGGCATTCCAAAGGTGATTTCTATGAGGCAGATTTCAGCAATGCAGTTGAAGAAGTTCTGTAGGAAAGGTTTCCAGTTATATGCAACTCATATTTTGGAGGCACCAGAAAATGAAACTCCTAGGTTGGATGACTTTCACGTGTTGCAGGAATTCATGGATGTGTTTCCTGATGAGATTCCAGGGCTTCCTCCAAAGAGGGACATTGATTTCACAATTGAACTTGTGCCAGGAGCAGCGCTAGTGTCCAAGACACCCTAAAGAATGAGTACACCAAAAAATGCTAGAGTTGAAGATGCAACTGCAAGAGTTGTTGGAGAAGAAGTATATCAGAGCCAGCGTATCTCCTTGGGGAGCACCAGTTCTGTTTGTAAAGAAGAAAGATGGTACACTCAGATTATGTATTGATTACAGACAGTTGAACAAAGTCACAGTAAAGAACAAGTATCATTTTCTTAGGATTGATGACCTCTTTGATCAAATGAGAGGAGCAAAGGTATTTTCCAAGATTGACTTGAGGTCGGGTTACCATCATGTGAGAATCAAGGATGAAGACATTCATAAGACAACCTTCAGAACAAGGTATGGACATTATGAGTTTGTAGTGGTACCATTTGGTCTCATAAATGCACCAGCTACATTTATGTTCCTTAAGAATAGCGTCTTCAGTAGGTATTTGGACAAGTTTGTTCTTATTTTCCTTGATGACATTCTTGTTTATTCTAAGAATGAGGAAGAACATGAAGAGCATTTGAAATTGACATTGCAATTGCTTAGGGAGCATCAGTTGTATGCGAAGCTAAGAAAGTGTGACTTCTATAGAGATAGAATTCAATATTTGGGTCACATTATCTCAGAAGAGGGTATATCTGTGGACCCTGAAAAGATTGAAGCCATTATGAATTGGCCTACTCCAAGAAATGTGACAGATGTAAGATCGTTTATGGGACTTGCAGGATACTACAAGAGATTCATTCAAGGATTATCCAAGCTTGCACATGCCATTACTTCTTTGCAATGGAAGGGCATAAAGTTTGAATGGACAGTGAGGTGTGAAGAAAGCTTCCAGCGATTGAAGAATCTTCTCACCAATGCACCGGTTTTGAAAGTTGCAGACCCAGAAAAAGATTTTGTGGTGTGTACTGATGCATGCGGTCAAGGGTTTGGAGGAGTCCGTATGCAAGACAACCACGTGATATGTTATGAATCCAGAAAGTTGAAGGATCATGAGAGGAACTATGCTACTCATGATCTAGAACTTGCAATCATAATACATGCTCTTAAGATGTGGAGGCATTACTTGATGGGCAAAAGATTTGAGTTAAGGACAAACCATTGCGGTCTGAAGTATTTGTTTGATCAGCCTACTCTGAATGTTAGGAAAGCCAGATGACTGGAATTTTTATGTGAGTTTGATTTTGAAATCAAACACATAAAAGGGAAAGAGAATAAGGTAGTTGATGCACTCAGCACGAAGGTGCAGGAAATGCATGTGGCATCTCTTAGTGTTTGCCAATCAAATTTGAGGCAACAGATTATTAATCATACTACTGAAGATGAAATGTATGTGCAAGTAAAAGACAAATTGCAGTAGCAAATTCTTGATAAGAGATACGAGGGATATAAAATGGAAGAAGATGGACTTCTTACTTATAAAGGCAGAAGTTACATTCCAAAGGTGTCAGACTTGAGGAGAGTTGTTATGGACAAGATCCATCAAGCTCAATATTCTGGTCACCCAGGATATCAAAAGACAATTGCTACAGCTAGAAAGCAGTACTTTTGGCCAGAAATGAAAAAGGACATGGTTGAATACATTTCCAGATGCATGAAATGTCAGCAGGTAAAGGTTGAGCATCAACACCCTGTAGGTTTGTTGCATCCTTTTCCAGTTCCAAAATGGAAATGAGAAGTTATTTCCATGGATTTTATTACAGGATTTCCAATGACTTGGAGACAACATGATTCCATCATGGTTGTGGTGGACAAGTTGACAAAGGCAACACATTTTATACCGGTTAAGTCTATGCATAAGATTGATGACATTGCAAAGATCTTCATGAAAGAGATTTTCAAATTGCATGGATTGCCAAAGGCAATAGTCTGTGACAGGGATGTCAATTTCACTTCCAATTTTTGGAAGGGGTTGTTTGTAGATTTGGGTACAAAGCTGAACTTCAGCACTGCATACCATCCTCAGACTGATGGGTAGACAGAGAGAGTTAACAAAGTGCTGGAAGACATGCTTCACGTGTATCTGATGGACAAACCGACCAAGTGGGAAGATTATTTACACTTGGTAGAGTTTGCCTATAATAATGGGCAACAAGCATCATTGGGGATGAGTCTGTATGAAGCTTTGTATGGTAGGAGGTGTAGAACACCAGTGACTTGGGATAATCCAGTGAACAGGGTTGTGCTTGGTCCATAATTGCTCAAGGAAATGGAGCAAGAGGTTGTAAAGATCAGGCATAATCTAAAGGCAACCCAGGATAGACAGAAAAGCTATGCTGATAAGCATAGGGTGAACAAAGAATTCCATTTTGGGGATCATGTTTACCTTAGAGCGAGGGAAAAGAAGAGTTCCTTGAAGCTTGGGAGTTGTGCCAAGCTGTCACCAAGATATTGTGAGCCATTTGAAGTGCTTGAAAGAATAGGGCCAGTTGCATATAGACTTGCATTGCCTATTAGTACTAGGGCTCATAATGTTTTTCATGTTTCTTTGCTTAAGAAATATATACATGACCCTAACCATGTGATAAATTGGGATGTGATTCAAGTACGAGGGAGAGTTTTGAATCAAACCAACGCGTATTTTCGACAGGAAGGTCACCATGCCATAAGACAGGTAAATGTACAATGGGAGCACTACGGTCCTGAAGAGGCTACGTGGGAGCTGGAGGATGCTATGCGATTGGCACATCCATTTTTGTTCAATTCTGCGGAGCACTGAGGCAATGCTAGTGTAGCATTTTGTTCAAATTTTGTAAGGACTGAGGACAGTGCTATTGAAGGGGGAGGGGAATGTAACACCCCGGTTTTGACCCCATTGCATTAATGTATATGATGTAAGTATTATATCGAATCATGACAAGGAGCTCAAGGCCAAGGCCCTGTCATTGATTAATGTTTGGTATATAGGCGATCATGGTCGACGCCTATGGTCTCTGTGCTAATTCAAGCACATTTATAAACATCATGTAAATATGCAAATTAATGAAAACCCATAACCAACTATGTCAATGCAATGAATAATGTAATGGGGGCATGATTTTCCTAAGGATAAGGGGGTGGGAATGTTAACCTTGAGCCAGTTTGGGGAAAAGCCATGTGTCATGGGGCTAACACATCAGAACTGTCAACTACCCTTTTTCTTGTCTTCTCTTCCCAACCATTTATTCTGCCAGAAGGTGGTTGAAGTAGTTATTGCTTGGAAGGTGAAGAGTACGGACAATTTTGAATTGGGTAGAGCACCCAATTTTGGGATTTCGTGTTTTGCTTGCATGGACAAGAAAACACCAGAACCATATGCCAGTTCTGACCCATGTGTTCATGTTTTGGGATTTACTCTCACTTTGGAGAGCGACGGGATGCGCTGGTTCATTCAACATTCATAATTCACCACCATCTTCATTTCCGGGAAGAGTGACATTGTGGTAGCAGTTGATCTCTTCCTGTGTGTATCCTTCGCGTTCTATGAGTGTCTTTCCCTTGGAAAGACCGTGATTGCTGTGTTGCAGAGTGCCTTAAACTACAGAGTGTATGAGACCATGTTACTCATGTTCTCGAGTAAGCATGTGTTGTGGAGTCTCCCTGTGGTTGTTGTGTTGTGAAACCTGGTTCGGGTCTAAGCTATGTACAAGACTTAGGAATGGGAGAGACATAGAACGTGATTGATAAACCTAGCATGAAACTTCATGATAAGATAAGAGTTCCTGGTAAACCTGCTATGCACATCCTGAAGAGCACCATATGAAACTTTGTATGCCAGGAGGTGTAGAACACCAGTGGCTTGGGATAATCCAATGAACAGGGTTGTGTTTGGTCCATAATTGCTCAAGGAAACGGAGCAACAGGTTGTAAAGATCAGGCAGAATCTGAAGGAAGCCCAGGATAGACAGAAAAGCTATGCTGATAAGCTTAGGGTGAACAGAGAATTCAGTATTGGGGATCATGTTTAGATCAGAGTGAGGGTAAAGAAGAGTTCCTTGAAGCTTGGGAGTTGTGCCAAGATGTCACCAAGATATTGTGGGCCGTTTGAAGTGCTTGAAAGAATAGGGCCATTTTCATATAGACTTGCATTTCCTGCTAGCACTAAGGCTCATAATGTTTTTCATGTTTCTTTGCTTAAGAAATATATACATGACCCTAACCATGTGATACATTGGGATGTGATTCAGGTGGAACCCGAGGGAGAGTTCTGAATCAAACCAATGCGCATCCTTGACAAGAAGGTCACCATGCTCTGGAACCGAGCCATAGGACATGTAAAGGTGAAATGGGAGCACTACGGTCCTGAAGAGGCTACGTGGGAGCTGGAGGATGACATGCGATTGACACATCCATTTTTGTTTAATTCTATCGAGCACTGAGGCGATGCCAGTGTAGCATTTTGTTCAAATTTTGTAAGCACTGAGGACAGTGCTATTGAAGGGGGAGGGGAATGTAACACCCCGGTTCTGATGCCGTTGCATTAATGTATATGATGTAAATATTATATCGAATCATGACAAGGAGCTTAAGGCCAAGGCCTTGTCATTGATTAATGTTTGGTATATAGGCGATCATGGTCAATGCCTATGGTTTCTGTGCTAAGTCAAGCACATTTGTAAACATTATGTAAATATCTGAATTAATGAAAACCCACAGCCAACTATGTCAATGCAACGAATAATGAGATCGGGGCATGATTTTCCTAAGGATAAGAGGGTGGGAATCTTAACCTTGATCCAGTTTGGGGAAAAGCCATGTGTCATGGGGAGAACCCATCAGAACTGTCAACTACCCTCTTTCTTATCTTCTCTTCCCAACCATTTATTCTCCTATAAGGTGGTTGAGGTAGTTATTGCTTGGAAGGGGAAGAGTATGGGCAATTTTGAATTGGGCAGAGCACCTAGTTTTGGGATGTCATATTTTGCTTGCATGGACAAGAAAACACCAGAACTGTATGCCAGTTCTGACCCATGCATTCATGTTTTGGGATTTACTCTCACTTTGGAGAGCAGCGGGACGTGCTGGTTCATCCAGCATTCATCATTCACCACCATCTTCGTTTCCGGGAAGAGTGATGTTGTGGTAGCAGCAAAACTCTTCCTGTGTGTATCCTTCGCATTCTATGAGTGTCTTTCCCTTGGAAAGACTGTGATTATTGTGTTGCAGTGTGCCTTAAACTATAGAGTGTATGAGAACCTATTACTCATGTTCCAAATTAAGGCTCTGTTGTGGAGTCTCCCTGTGGTTGTTGTGTTGTGCACCTTGGTTTGGGTCTGAGCTATGTATAAGACTTAGGAATGGGAGAGACGTAGAATGGGCTTGATAAACCTAGTGTGGAACCTCAAGATAAGATAAGAGTGGCTGGTAAACCTGCTATGCACATCCTGAAGAGCACTAGAAGGGAAGGTGTAGCCCGAGGGACTGTGGAGTAGAGAAGGGGACACTTCCTTATGTTGGGTGTGTAGGCAGTAGGGAAGCCAGGGCGGATAGGTCTTGTGAAGGTGTTCTTAGATCTTTAGATGAGATCACTAGCTTAGCAGTTCTTCCTTTCCAAGCAGAAAAGCAGCCAGCTAGAGTGGTGGGAGAAAATCCGAGAGATCCACAGCAGATCAAAGAACCAATCCAATGTTGGAGATGTGGAGGAACCCACATGTGCAGGAATTTTCCACTCGATAATGAGAGTGCAAGGCCAACTTACAACATTCAAGAAGTAGAAACAGTGGGTCAACTTCATTAGATGGAACTATTGTATAGGACATCCATGTTCAAAATAGTGAAGGAAAGGAAATACATTCAGAAAAACTTGATGAAAATGAGACTAGTACACCTTTTTCTGCTACAGAAATGGCATATCAAGCTATTTAAAATGCTTCAACATACTTGGATCAACCTCCTTTTTCCAAAGGAGGGATATGATCCGTACACATCACCCGTATGGGCTATCGATACTTCCAACACTCATGACCTATTAGATCAAACATTTTCATGTAATGAAGGTATCATGGAGGTCATGAATATCTCAGAATGACCCTGGAAGGACATGCATCATCGACCATCATTTCTTTCTAAACCGGATTCATTAGAGGTCAAACCTAAAAATGTTTACCTTGATGATGATATGGAAAGGTACCAATGCGTTGTCCAAACACATAACGTGATTTCGAAAGGATATTTGGAAAACATTTCAAAAACCATTCCTATCAATATATCCATTTAGTCTGACATCATAGAGAATATCAATATAGGTGCCAATTGCTCTCCGAAGAAAATCACATAATATTTTGGTCTATTCAAAGAGTTTTGTGATGTTTTCACATGGTCATCTAAAGAAATGCCAGGCATCAATCCTAGTATTGTCGAACATGAGATAAAAACCTATGCAAATATCAAACCTATACGACAAAAGTTACATCCAAGAAATCCTAAGAAATCCGTTGCCATAAAAGCAGAAGTAGAAAAGTTGGTGAAAGTTGGCTTCATTTACCCTGTACCTTTGACTGAATGGGTTTCCAATCCCATTTCAATCAATAAAAAATAAGGAACAATCCAAGTGTGTATTGCCTTTATGGATTTTAATTTGGCTTGTCCCAAAGATAATTATCCCACACCCTTCATTGATCAGATTATAGATGAATGTGCCAGTAACAAAATAATTTCATTTATGGATGGATTATCTGGTTACAACCAAATTCAAATTAAGAAATAAGACCAACACAAAACAACTTTCATTTTCCCATGGGGCACTTTTGCGTATCGAAAAATGCCTTTTGGCCTTAAAAATATGAGGGCCACTTTTCAAAGAGCCATGTCATATGCTTTCCATGATATTAAGAAAATTGTCGAGGTTTATCTCGATGACTTGACAGCCAAATATAGGAGAAGATTGAACATTGTGCACATTTACGTGTTGTTTTCCTTCGATGGCGTCAGTATAACATTAGATTGAATTCACATAGATGCATATTTTGCATGGAGTCTGGGAGATTACTTGGTTTCATTGTATCCAAGGATAGGATAAGGGTAGATCCCCTTAAGGTTGAGGCAATATTATAGTTTCCCTCCCTGAAAACAATTAGAGAGCTTCAAAGCCTACAAGGAAAAGCAACATTCTTGAGAAGATTTATTTTCAATTATGCTGAAATTTCTAAAGGTTTCATGCATCTCTTAAAACAAGATGCACCATTCATTTGGGATGACCAAGCTCAACACTCTTTTGATGCAATGAAACAAGCCCTAGTGTCAACCTCGATGCCTAGTCCCCTAGACTATGCCATAGATTTTTTGCTATATGTAGCAGGAACCAAATCTAATTTAGGGATGGTTTTGGTCCAAGAGGACGATTAATCTCGAGAAAATGTCATATATTATCTTAGAAAGGGCATTGTTGGCCCTGAATTCAGATATTCCTAGGTAGAGAAGCTATCCCTCGCAACAGTTTATGCTGTCCGAAGACTTAGACATTATATACTTCCAAAAAATGACTATAGTGATTGAAATGAACCCCATGAGACACATTTGTCCCGTCGAATCATCAGGGGCAAGTATTCAAAATGGATAGTAATTTTTCAAGAATTTGATCTCGAATCCGTAAATGCTAAAGCCAAGAAGTCATTAACATTTGTAGAACTAGTGTATGAGTTGCCTGGAAATAAAGATGAAACAATAGAAGAAGAGCCTTGGGTAGACGAACATTTATTTATCATTGCCACTACTGATCCTTGGTATGGAACATTGATTATATATCTCCAAGCCCAAAGGATTGATGCTCAATTTTCTAGCATTGAACGATGTCATATCCGATACCAAGAATGAGGATACCTCATTATTGGGGATACTTTATACCATAGAGGAATAGACTTAATTCTAAGGCATTGTTTAGTTCATGAAGAAGCTGAGCAAGTGTTGAATGATTGTCATGCAGGAGCATGTGGTGGTCATCTTTCTTGGTGGGCAGTTGGCAAAAAATATTGCGTGCAGGGTACTTTTGGCCCACAATATTTAAAGATTGCATTAATGTCATTAAAAAGTGTCATCCTTGCCAAATCTATACGAGAAAAATGTATGCACATCCTGCTCTGCTACACCCTGTATTAACCGTGGGTCTATTTTCAAAATGGGACATTGATTACATGACAATCAACCCACCTTCATCTAATAGACACTAGTACATCATAGTAGCAGTGGACTACTTTACAAAGTGGGATGAGGCAATGCCTACATTCGAAAACATGACAAAAACTACAACATATTTCTTATTCAATCATGTGATAACTAGGTTCGGTGTACCCAAAGAGATTGTCACAGCCAATGGTAGCCATTTTAGGAATTCCTTCATGAATCAACTTATGACCAAGTTAAGGTTACAGCAGGATTTTTCCTCACCATTTTACCCCTAATGCAGCGGTCAAGTAGAATCCATCAACAAGGTTTTGAATACCATGTTGCAATGAATGGTTAATAAGAACAAAACTAATTGGCATATGATGTTGTTCTCTTCTCTCTAGGCTTACTGTACCTCAACTAAAACTGTGACTGGTTTCACTCCTTTCCAGTTGGTTTACAGAGAAGAAGTTGTGTTGTCGAATGAATGTGAGATCTCGTCATTAAAACTAGTTGTCAAACTCTTACCTAACACTTCTATAGAGGAAGAAATAATCCCCCATCTTCATTCTCTTGATGAAACTAGAAGAGAGGCCTCATTAAATGTCAAAGCACACAAGAAAAGAGTCAAATCCCAATATGACAAGGTGTCCCATCCTTGAGTCTTTTCAAAAGGCGATTTGGTTTTGGTTTATGACGAAGACAATGATAAAATAGGAAAAGGGAAATTTGTACCTAAATGGTTTGGCCCACTTGTTTTCAAAACAATGTTAAAAATAAGTGCATATGAGTTCGTCAATTATGATGGGGAACCCTTGTCAAAGATCAGAAATGGTCTCTATCTGGAGAAATAATTTGCGTAGGCATTGAGGCCTTGCAACATTTGTTGTATTATGTTGTATTTAATGTAAAAAACTTGTGTACAATAGTTATTTCGTGCACACGTTTATTTTGCTTGGTATTTCTACTTAGCAGATGTCGTTAGAAACTTTCACTTATTTGGGATATTCGAATGGTGCCAGCCGTGTCTCTCGGAACATTGCTTTCGTCGCACGGGTAATATTCACGCTTGACATTCAAGTTCTTAGTTCGAGAGGCTCTTTCATTGGACTTGCAACCAATAATGTTGCCGAGTATAGCGCAGCCATTGAGCTTCTGGTTGAGGCTAACACCCTTGGCATCTTGGCATCCAATGAATTATTGCTAAACTACACTCGCAACTTGTTCTATCTCAATTAAATGGTCAATATCAGGATTGTGATCCTATACTGTTTAGAAAGTTTCTACAAGTTCGTCTTCTAGAATGTCATTTTGAATTCATTGAGTATACTCATGTTCCTAGAAGTTCAAATAGTCTAGCTTATTCCTTAGCTAACTACGTACTTGATTGGTGACTTGATTGACATTTTCTCATACATCGTTCTGATAAAGCAAGCATGTATATTGAATGTATGGCACCATAATTGGGCAAATATTTCAAAGCATAAGTAAAAGTCGAAGTAACATTCCTTTGTATAAAGTAAAACCAATTACATCATAACCCCAAAAATGTGTTTAAGTTCAAGACATTTTTGCAATAACTTTGCACACACCAAAAAGAGAAGTATAAATACATTCTCCCCTTTTTTTTCTTTTCTTCAAGATAAAATATCCAAAAAAATTATAAAAAATTGAATATATGGAAAATTCAAAAAAAAAAATTGAACTGTTTCGACTTCATTATCCATCATGAAGACTCACCTACAACCAATAGATTACCGAATAAATGGTTCATTGCTTCTTAAATACATCCTCGAAGGAGATTATTCCTACAAGAATGGTGAAAATGAGTATTCTACTTAATTTTGTTATTTCAGATAATTAATGCATATATTGAAGCCTATTGGTTGACTAAACGATTGGGTTATGATTACTTTTACAGGATTTTGGAGAAATTGACATGTTCAAACTATTTTATTCAGGATTTGAAAGATAGACCATGACTCATGGTGTTTTATGGTTTTGGCATTTTTCACAAGAATTAGTCTAAAGTAAAACCACACTGCCTTTGTCCTACTTGGCCATGATCCCATATTGGATAAAAACCACAAGTAATTGGTTCTATTTCTTTGTTCGTCGACACATAGTCCTACTTCAAATAACCTACCTATAGAGGGAACATCCGAAAGAGTGTGCACAACTAGCTCAGCCCATGTTTGCAGTACAAATCCTTGCCTTGGCCCGATTCGTTCCCTTGAAGCATAGGCGCACTCCCTTGCAACACTCATCCCCTCTTATGTACTATAACATTCTTTATTCCTTTTCAAGCTAATACATGAAAAAGCACTAAAAATTAAAAAAATCCAAAAATCCAAAAAGGGGAGACATGAGTCGTGTCATATTGAATCTTTGAAACAAAGGAAACAATTAGTAATAGTCACCCTTGAAAATGATACATAATTTTGTATCCATTGTCAATACACCATTTACATTTGACCTAGGAAGTTGTACCAGTAATTTGAACATATCTCCACTGATAGGTTATCCTTCTTGTCATCTATGGAACTTTTGTTAATTCATCTGGAATTAGAGAATTCCATAATGGTTGGTTACTCAAGTCTTATGTTGCCAAGTATCACTATGAATCGTGTTATGTGTTTAAGGGAAGTCAAACTAGTGTCGACCATTCCTCAAATATTCCTGACCAACCATGTCGTCCTTCTTTGTGTCAGTATGCAGTGTTTGTCTTGCATCTATACCAAATCATATCATCTTATTGATCTATGTTTCATTTCAGTTGATGTGGGATGCATTAATTCCCTACTTATGACGGATTCATTCCTATCGACACCAAATCATCATCTAGTAAATGGATTTAGGAACCCTAGTGAGTACCTTGGATCTTACAGTCATTAGTGGTAGGTTTCCTCACAATGACAGTGGGTATACATCAACGATCCATGATTGTTTGATTCTACAAGTGTTCAACTTCAAAACATCTATTCACACTTTTCAGTTTGTACTCAAGTACCTTGGATTCTATCATCATTATCGGTGGTCCTCCTTGCATATGTTAATGGTATACATCAATGACCGGTAATCGGATGGTGTTTTATTATGCTCGACATCAACTCATTTATTCACATGATATAAACTCGTACGATTGTTGGTTTGTTTGAAGACCTTGGGAAAAATAGGCATATCACTCATTAATGCATTACCTGAGTTGCGCAAGATTAGACTTCCATATCAAAGCACCATAAAGACCTGAATATTTTGCACTTATCAAAAAATCCATGTATACATTTTTTCTTTTTGACATGGATCCACCGTGTATTGTTTGTGTCCATGCTTGTTTACTACTGAGCATTGGTATACCCGCCTCATGAAGATATTGTATAATTGGGAAATTTCCTTGTTTGACTTGCAGGTGTTTCTCCAACTCTTGCGTTCATAAACAATCCTTTTCCATCATGCCTTGATCACTAAAGAGTATCAATACAAATATTATCAAAATAAAAAATAAATCAATGTATTTTGGCCCTTAGCATAGCTTCAGACCTCACACATTATGGGGCATATGTTAACAATAAAATTAGCACCCTTGAGAGTGTTGGTATGAAAACATATTTCTATTTCGCTCGCAACATGAAGATCGGAATTTTAGAACAATTGAGGGCTTCAATATCTCATTTGACCATTGCTTCCACAAAGGAAGAAATGTTTGAGGACAAAGGTGGCTCTAAAGAGGCCAATTCCATGACCACTTAAGGGCCAAACCCGAGTTCCTATAACTCATAGAGTGGAAAAAATGGCTAACATGGGTATTAATTATCATGGAAAGACTGAAAAGCAAGTTTGATGCCTAAAAAACTAGGTAAAGTGGGTTTTTTGAAGGAAATAAAAAAAAAAACTTAATCCCACATTCATGGGAGGACAAGAGAGAAATGCAAAAGCACGCTGAAGGATTTGGAGGCTAGATAGATTATTTTTCACATCAAGTTTTTGGTGATCATTAGCATGGATGGAGAAGGATGGTTTAGAGCAAAGGAGAAAGGGATTCACCTATACCGATTGGTTGTAATCACTTTCTTTCTATTTTCAATATGATGCAGTTCTAGTTCCCCCCAAATGTTGTGATTGAATCTATGTATTTTCATATAATTTTGTCAATATTTGGTAGATAGTTTTCAAGTTTTTCAAGGTTTTAAAATATAGAGGTAAGAAACTAGAAAAAAACCTGCAAATGGAGGCCTAAAGGCCATGGATGCTCAAACAAAGGTATCTTTCATGAACGACATGCTTCAAGAGGTAATATCCTTTCTTCCTCTCCTCTCTACTCTTTGAAAAATCTTAGGAATCATACGAAACTTTCAAATGATTGTATGTATTTTTTCGATTAGGACTCACCCCCTATAATAAAGGATAGATAATATTGTAGACACGTCTCTGCAACGATCTCTACTATCACAAAGTCCTCTAACCACTATCATACTATCCATCTCATCTTGTACATGTCTTAAATAAGAACAAAATATTAACCAAATGGATTATTGTTAATCCTTGGAATTCTTAATTTTAGTCATTAATTTATGGTCTGTTAATTTATACAATCCCATTAATGATCTTAAAAAAAAATAGATTATCTTGCAGATATGGACAGTGGATTTATTGCTAGTTTGAATTGTTGTATGTTTAGTTTCACTTTGAGAGTTCAATTGTGTAAGTTGAATGGAATCCGATGGAAGGAGACCCAGAGGAAATGGAAACATGAATGGAATCAAGAAAGGTTGGAGCTTGACAAGATTCTGAAAAGGTATATTGATAAAGATTGGTAGGGTGGGGACCAAGAGCGAGGCTTGGATCATTTTGAGGTTCTGGAGGCATTGACTCAGACTTTAAGTAAAATAGAGGAAGCCTACTTGGAATTGGCGAATAAGGTTGTCGCAAAAAATTTAGAGCTGCCTCTGATGGGATCTTGTGTGCTTGTAATGTTGATGAAGGGAGAATGTGTGCATGTGATGAATGTTGAGATAGTCGGGCAATCCTGTCCAAGAGACAAAATCTTGGCTGGGTGAAATTGCTCACAAAGGTCAAGCAGTGGGAGAATCTCGATCCTACATGGACTTATAACGAATTAGTGAGGAAAACTCACATGAGTGAGGCCTTTGATGATTGAGTGAATGATATGGATCCACTAGGAAAGAGGCCAACCTTAGGTGATGTGAAACTATCATTGGATCACAGTACCAGTGTTGAAGAGGCAAGATCATAGTTCTTTTTATTGCAATCAACATCATAAATTCATTTTAATTGATCTTATTTGATTTATATTTCGTTTCAACTTTCCAAGTATCCACCTCTTCAAATTGTTCATCTAAGGCATCTTACTATCAATTTGTATGCATTTTAGGATTGAATTGTTTCAATGGCGTGACTTCATGAGCTTTAGAGGATCAAGACAAAATATGTAGATGTTATTGTATATCATGAATGACCGTGTCAAGGGAACGTTGAAGGTCACACGTGCATTTGGTGCAGGTTTCCTTAAGCAATTTAGAGATTATTCATTCAAGGATTTACCCAATGCTTAGTGTTACATCAATCTAGGGTATAGTTTAGTTTCAATTTGTGTCAGCTACTTGGAAAGATAGATTAGAGAAAATATCATCAAGATTTTAAAGCACAATAATTCAATTCACACACTCGAATTTGTATAAACTGCATATTTTGTTCATAATTTCGAATATTATCAAGTAAAGTTATGTTTGTTTTAGTTTCCTAGGGCCATGTTTATGAAATTCATGTGTTTAGTTTAAAATTTTACCTAATCTTAGAATGGTATGTTATATCCAGTGAAATAGATTGATCAGGTCATGTTTTTGGTCTGATGGATTCTTATCTTCTTGTGATGGCAGCCAAAATGGAGTGATGCTCTTCTTGATATGTTTAGAATTGATTTTGTTGTTATTGCTCCATACATCACTTGCACACCTGCTCTTAATCACCATAGACTAGGTCGTAAAGACCATTTTTGATACGTTCTTAGATGGTATTTATCAATATTTTACCAACGAAGAGGTGGTTAACTATGTAGAATGGATTATGTCATATTTTTTGAATGGATATCCTGCCCAACATCTCGTTGAAGAGGTCCTCTTTCGTGCCAGAAAGAGAGTTGGTAAGGAGACTTCAATGCTGAAAAATAATATTAATTGATGTTGGCTTAAAAAAAGTTCAATAAATAGTGCCATATGGTATACTTGTTTTTCTGAAGTACCCAACTGGAATATGGATGCAGGGATGGACTTCCATGAACTGTTAGATATACCTCAAGGGGATCGTCGCAAATAGATTGACGATGTTTATGTGATGGTTGCTTCTTTGGAAGGAAGAATATCGTCGCAAATAACCTCGAAGTACAAGAGAATTAGGTACTCCCACATAAGGGTTGATTCTTTCATCTCTTTTCAATTTCCCCTTGTATGATATTTCAAACCAGAGATTATAGCCTGGAGAATATATTACTGCTTCGAGAGGTTGCTACCATTGTATCTGATGGAAATGAAAGCTGTAAGTATTTGTCTTTGAAAATTTTCCCTTATTTTGCAATGTTGTTGTTGATAGCTTGTTTCTTTCTTCCATGAATACTACATGGAGAATGACACCCCTTTAAAAATATTCAACGACTTCCTTTTCCACTGGAAAATTACCCATGATGAAAATGCATATATTTTCTGAGAAATCTTAAAGTTGCACAGTCTTTTTTTTGCCAATTTTCATGAAACTTATGAGCTTCAAATTGTCAGGATGCCATTGTTGCTTATGTAATATCTGTATTAGAAGTCAAGTATGATGGGAATACAAGGCTGCAAGCCTCCAAATGAATATGCCTCTTGCAGTGGTAAACTTTGGAGGATTATGTTACCTAATTGGAAACATTAAACACATCACAATTGCATGCTTTCATAGTTTACATGGAGTAGCGAAGGATCATATAAGATGGAAAAACAAGAACTAACTCCATTAATATGTATTGTTACATTGAGAACTGATCTGGATTTTTACCTGTATATATTGAATTTCCTCGATGTGTGCTCTGAAATTTACTTTGTCATAACAATTTACGCCAAAATAATTGAAAGATTTAAACTTCTAATAACCACATAAGAGTGTTATTAATTCAATGAATTACATTAACTAAGGTAGCAGGGATCAACTAAATTTGCAAAAAAAAATTCCTTACACTAATTAAGAAGAAAATATCTCCCTTTTAATCTACCATCTGCTTTCTCAAGCTTCATTAATAATATAATATTATTATGAAAATATTTTTCAATTTTTTTTACAGAGGAATGTAGGAAGAGAAAATAGAATTGGAATTCATGCAATTCTAAACATGGTGATGATATTGGTGTTGTTGGACAGAAATTGAAACTGTTAGGTATTGATATTGAGCTTCATGATGAGTCTCTACTTCCTCCAGAATGGTAGCAATGTTTAGACCTTTAGGTTTCTTTCCTTCTTCTATTTTTTTTCTTGATTACATATTGTGTTTCTCTTTTATTCATAGTTTCTTGTGTTGGCCATTGAATTCATCAATGATTGCATTGTAGACAGGGCAAATATATTATTACAATTTAGGCACAAAAGTGAACACTTGGCATTATCCAAGAGAAACAAGTCCAATTTCTGGATGTCAGCCTATGCAGTTGGACCTCCAAATGAATCTTCCATAAAATGATTAGATATGGAAGCAAAAACAAAAGGAATAACTTGCAGCTGGAAGGAATAACTTGTTTGATCTCTTTGATGAAAATAGAGCATAAATGGTTGTAGTGGATAAAAACCGCAAGTAATTGGTTCTATTTCACTATCAGTCGACACATAGTCCTACTTCCAATAACCTACCTATAGAGGGAACACCCAAAAGAGTGTGCACAACTAGCTCAGCCCATATTTGCAATACATATCCTTGCCTTGGCCTGACCCTACCCTTGAAACATAGGCGCACACCCTTGCAACACTCGTTCCCTCTTATGTACTATAGCATTCTTTATTCTTTTGCAAGATAATACATGAAAAAGCACTAAAATTTAAAAAATACAAAAATCCAAAAGGGGGAGACTTGAATCATGTCATATTGAATCTTTGAAACAAAAGCAAAAATCAGTGATAGTCACCCTTGAACACAAAACATAATTTTGTATCCATTGTCAGTACACCATTTACATTTGGCCTAGGAAGTTGTACTAATATTTTTAGCAGATCTCCACTAATAGGTTATCCTTCCTATCATCTATCATGAGCTTTTGTTAATTCATCTAGAATTGGAAATTTTCATAATGGTTGGTTACTCAAGTCTTATTTTTCCAAGTATCAGTATGTGTCGTGTTATGTGTTCAAGGGAAGTCAAACTAGTGTCGGTCATTCCTCAAATATTCCTGACCAATCATGTCGTCCTTCCTCGTGTCAGTATACAGTGTTGGATCTCACATCTCTACCAAATTATATTAGCCTATTGATCTTAGTTTCGTGTCAGTTGATGCAAGATGCATTAATTCCCTCCTTCTGACAGATATATTCCTATTGACGCCAAATCATCATTCAGGAAATGGATCTAGGAACCCCAGTGAGTACCTTGGATCTTACAGTCAATAGTGGTAGGTTTCCTCACAAATGATAGTGGGTATACATCAATGACCCATGATTGTTTGATTCTACATGTGTTCAACTTGAGAACATCTATTCACACTTGTCAGTTTGTACTCAAGTACCTTAGATTCTATCATCATTATCGGTGGGCCTCCCTGCATCTATTAACGGTATGCATTAATGACCGATAATCATATGGTGTTTTATTATGCTCAATATCAACTCATTTATTCGCATGATATAAACTCATACTATCGTTGATTTTTTTGAAGACCTTGGGGAAAAAAGTTGTATCACTCATCAATGCACTGCCCAAGCTGCAGAAGATTAGACTGCCATGTCAAAGCACTATAAAGACCTGAATATTTTGCACTTATAAAAAAATGCATGTATACATTTTTGCTTTTTGACATGGATCCACTGTGTATTGTTCATGGCCATGCTTGTTTACTACTGAGCATTGGTATACCCACCTCCAGAAGATATTGTATATTTGGGAAATTTCCTTTGTTGACCTACAGGTGTTTCTCCAATGCCTGTGTTCATAAACCATCATTTTCCATCATGCCTTGATCACTAAAGAGTACCCGTACATACTACAAAGAGTATCAAAATAAAAGACAAATCAATATATTTGACCCTTATCATAGCTTCGAACCTCACATACATTAGGCGGCATATGTTAACAATAAAATCAACACCCTTGAGAGTGTTGGTCTGAAAACATATTTCTATTTCGCTTGCAACATGAAGATCAAATTTTTTGAACAATTGAGAGCTTCAATCTCTCATTTGAACACTTCTTTCACAAAGGAATAAATGTGCGAGGACAAAGGTGGCTCTAAAGAGGCCAAGTCCATGACCACTTAAGGGCCAAAACCGAGTTCTTATAACTCATACAATGGAAAAAATGCCTAACATGGGTATTAATTGTCCTGGAAAGACTGAAACTCAAGTTTGATGCCTAAAAAACTAGTTAAAGTGGGGTTTTTTGAAGGAAATAATAAAAAATCTTAATCCCACATTCATGGTTAACTGATTGGGTGCACAAACCCCAATTCTATATAAAGAAGACATATGAGGTGAATTAGGGAGGACAAGAGAGAAAACAAAGGCATGCTGAAGGACTTGGAGGCTAGATAGATTCTTTTTCACATCAAGTTTTTGGTGATCATTAGCATGGATGGAGATGGATGATTTAGAGCAAAGGAGAAAGGGATTCACATATATGAATGGCTTGTAATCACTTTCTTCCTATTTTCAATATGATGCAATTCTAGTTTCCACCAAATGTTGTGATTGAATCTATGTATTTTCATATATTTTTGTCAATATTTGGTAGATAGTTTTCAAGTTTTTCAAGGTTTTTAAAAGCTAGCGGTAAGAAACTAGCAAGTAAGTTGTAAATGGAGGCCTAAAGGCCATGGATGCTCAAGAAAAGGGATCATTCCACAAACGACATGCTTCAAGAGGTAATATCCTTCCTTTGTCTCCTCTTTGCTCTTTAAAAAAGCTTAGGAATCTTAGGAAACATTCAAATTATTGTATGTATTTTTGTCGTTTAGGACTCACCCCCCTATAGTAAAGGATAGAGAATGGTGTAGACACGTTCCTGCAATGATCTCTATTAACACAAATTTCTCTAACCACTATCATACTATCCGTCTCATCCCATACCTATCTTGAATAAGCACATAAGATTAACCAAATGGCTTATTGCTAATCCTTGGAATTCTTAATTTTAGTCATTAATTTATGGTCTATTAATTTATACAATCCCTTTAATGATTTAAAAAAAATTTATCTTACAAATATTTTTGACGATGGATTTATTGTTGGTTTGAATTGTTGTATGTTTAGTTTCACTTTGAGAGATTAATTATGCAAGTTGAATGGAATCTGATGGAAGGAGACCCAGAGGAAATGGAAACATGAATGGAATCAAGAAAGGTTGGATCTTGAAAAGATTATGAAAAGGTATATTGATAAAGATCGATAGACTGAGGACCAAGAGCAGGGATTGGATAATTTTGAGGTTATGAAGGCATTGACTCAAGATTTAAGTAAAACAGAGGAAGCCTACTTGGAATTGGATGATAAGGTCGTCACAAAAAATACAGAGCTGCCTCTGATAGGATCTTGTGTGCTTGTAATGTTGATGAAGGGATAAGATGTTTATGTGATGAATGTTGGGGACATCCGGCCAATCCCATCCAAGAAACAAAATCCTGACTGGGTGAAATCACTCATAAAGCTCAAGCAGTGGGAGAATCTTGACCCTACAGGGACTCAGAATGAATTAGTGAGGAAACCTCACATGATTTGGAGGCCTTTGATGATTGCATGAATGATATGGATCAACTGGAAAAGAGGCCAACCTTAGGTGTTGTCCAACTATCCTTGGATCACAGTAGTGGTGTTGAAGAGGCAAGATCATAGTTCTTTTTATTGCAATCAACATCATAAATTCGTTTTAATTGATATTCTTTTATTTATATTTCGTTTCAACTTTCCAAGTATCCACCTCTTCAAATTGTTTGTCTAAGGCATCTTACTATCAATTTGTATACATTTTAGGATTGATTTGTTTTAGTGGTGTGCCTTCAGGAGGTTTAGAGGATCAAGGTAGAGTATGTAGATGATGTATTGTCTATCATGAATTACCATGTCAAGGGAGCGTTGAAGGTCACGCGTGCATTTTGTGCAGGTTTCCTTAAGCAAGTTATAGATTATTCATTCAAGGATTTACCCAACGCTCAATGTTACATCAATCTAGGGTATAATTTAGTTTCAATTTGTGTTAGATACTTGGAAAGCTAGATTAGATAAAATATCATCAAGAATTTAGAGCATAATAATTCAATTCACACACTTAATTTGTATAAACTGCTTATTTTGTTCATAATTTTGAACATTATCGGGTAAAGTTATATTTGTTTTAGTTTCCTAGGGCTATGTTTATGAAATTCATGTGTTTAGTTTAAACTTTTACCTACTCTTAGAATGGTATGTTATAGTAAGTGAAATAGATTGATCAAATCATGCTCTTGGTATAATGGATGCTTATCTTCTTGTGATGGAAACCAAAATGGAATGATGCTCTTCATTATATGTTTATAATTGATTTTGTTGTTAATGCTCCATAGATCACATGCACACTTGCTCTTAATCACCATAGACTGGGTCGTGAAAACCATTTTTTGATACGTTCATTAGATGGTATTTATCAATATTTTACCAATGAAGAGGTGGTTAACCATGTAGAATGGTTTATGTCATATTTTGCGAATGGATATCCTGCCCAACATCTCATTTAAGAGGTCCTCTTTCGTGCAACAAAGAAAGCCGGTAAGGAGACTTCAATGCTGAAAATTAATATCAATTGGTGTTGGCTTCAAAAAAGTTCATTAAATAGTACCATATGGTATACTTGTTTTTTTGAAGTACGCAATTGGCATATAGATGCAGGGATGGAATTCCATGAACTGTTAGGTATACCTCAAGGGGATCGTCGCAAATATCATGACGATGTTTCTGTGATGGTTGTTTCTTTGGAAGGAAGAATATGGATATCCTCAGTGTAAATAATCTCGGAGTACAAGAGAATTAGGTATTCCCACGTAAGAATTGATTCTTTCGTCTCTTTTCAATTTTCCATGTGCGAGCCAAAATCTTGATAGTAACCATAAAGTTCTAGAAATGTGTCACTTTAACAAGGTCAAAACACTGCAAAAAATGAGAATTACCTATCAGAGTTTATACCCGTGGATTCATCATTCAATCTACTTTCTCATCATATATATATATATATATATATATATATATATATATTAATTTCATTTAGGATTTCTATTTTTTACTATTTTTTTTTAAATTTATCATTAAAAAATTTAGTGACTTAAAAATTAGTGACAATGAAAATTCAATATCATCACGATGACGAAGGAAACAAATATTAAAAATCACAAGGATGTTCCTTGTAGTGTCCTCTTCAAAAGGGTGCTTTTAGTTTCTTTGATAAGAGTCACACTTGAAAGAAAATGAGAAGACAAAAACATGTGTCAATAAGGCACCATTTTTTGTACATATCTTATTTCAATAAATAATCAAAATTAGCGTATAAGTCTGAAAATTCTCAACATATAGTCCATGCACAAGTGCAATCTGTGTAGATTATGAGTATACATTTCTTTTCCCTAAAATGAATAACTATCTCTAAGAAAAATGTGGTGCACACATGTCGCTCATGATTCATACTTAAAATTTTAAAGTATATGTCGTTGGTGGACGTCAAATTCGCCCCCCTACATGTCGATAATTAAAAAAAAAATTGAATATGTAGCTAATTCAATTCTCTAAAACATTTGTGTTTACTTCAAGGTGAAATTCCTAAGGGAGATATCAATTTGAAGGGGTTGAAGTTGAAAAACATAAAATTTTGCAGTTTGTTTTGTCAAAAAACAAGCAAAAGTGTTTCCCAACTTCATGTTTTCACCCGTGTACCATATTTCAAAGCATAGATTACAACCTGGAGAAGAGATTACTTCTTGGAGAGGTCCCTACCGTTGTATTTGATGGAAATGAAAAGCTACAAGTATTTGTCTTTAAAAATTTTCCCTTATTTTGCAATGTTGTTATTGATAGCTTGTTTCTTTCTTCCAAGAATACTACATGGAGATTAACACCCCTTTAAAAAGATTCAACGACTTCCTTTTTCACTAGAAAATTACCCATGATGAAAATGCATATATTTTTTGAGAAATCTTAAAGTTCGACAATCTATTTTTTGCCAATGTTCATGAAACTTATGAGCATCAAATTGTCAAGATGCCATTATTGCATATTTAATATCGGCATTGGAAGTCAAGTATGATGTGAATACAGGGCTGCAAGCCTGCAAATGAATATGCCTCTTGCATTGGTAAAATTTGGAGGATTATGTTACCTAATTGGAATCATTAAACACATCACAATTGCATGCTTTCATAGTTTACATTGAGAAGATTTTTAAATTTTCTTGTATGTGTTGAACCTCTGGTTCATCGTTTCTGGATCGGTTTGCAAGAGGATCGGTTCCCTATATGGAAGTGTGAATGGCTGGGCTATTCGAAGAGTGTGCCTCAAGAATATTTCAGAGGCATCCCTTCTGGCTCTCCCTACTTGAGATCGTTCAGAGAGAATTGAGTCTTTCCACGTTGGTGATTGTTCTTCTCCATAGGATCTCCAAACGACTTGATTGTTTTGCCAAAATTGATGCAGTTGTCTCAGCTCTCAGGGTCTAGCAATCTCTCACAGTAGGACTGGTTTGTATCCTCTTGATTGTATCCTGTTTTTGTTTGGGGTTGGCTCCTTCTTTATTAATTTTTGGTTGGGATCGTGTTGTTGTTCATTGGATCTTTATGCCATAGCTTCCAGGATTTTGGTCTGAGAGTCTCTTATGGATTATGGAGAGCCCCCCCTCCACTTCCTCCAGATCTCGAAGCCTTTAAGCGCCTTATTTCCTCCCGTGGGAAGAGGAAGGGATATCCATTGATGTAGACATTCATAAAGAAAGATGAAATTCCATCTATCGATCTACCAGTAGACTGTCCTCATCGGACTGCGTTGAATCTATCAGAGCAAGGGCTCATTGAGAAATTTATAGGCCTTTGGCCCTCCCTAAATTCCATCGATGGATGGGTCCAGCGAAATTGGAGGCCATTAGTCTCTGAAGGCATTCACAACCATTTTGTTGGCAGAGGTTATTAAGTGTTCGTGTTTAAATTAGCCGAAGATCGAGACCTCATATTTCGTAATGGACCATATTTTATGGGTCCCTAGGGCCTTTACCTGAATAAGTGGACATTGGACTTCGACCCCACTTAGGATGTCCCTTAAGTAGTTTCGGTTTGGGTTAGGCTCCCCCATATTCCTCTTCACTGCTGGAATTCAGAATCAATAGAAGCTATCAGAAACAAACTTGGAAAGTACAATGATAGGGCAGAGAGGAAAGATCAATATTCGTGTGCTCGAATTTGTGTGGAAGTTGATTTAGAGATAGGGCTTCCAGATGCAATCAAGCTAAATGTTGTTGAATGGTCTCATATTTAGGAGCTTGATTACGAGAAGCTCCCTTTAAAGTGCCGTCATTGTCATGGCTATGGCCATTTTGCTCGCAATTGCAAGAAAAAATCAAAGGCAAAAATGGAAAATGAGAAGGCTAACCATTGGACTCAAGTCCAGAAAGCAACCACCAACAATCAGGTTAATAAATCGAAAGGAAAAGGAGGCAATGATGGAAAAGGCATCAATAGTGGTGAGAAAAAATATTTAAACCACCAGGCTACTAGAAATGCTTCTACTTCCTCAAATCCCTTTGTGGTCATAAGCTCAACTGAGGAACATAATTCTCCTATCCTTGAATAAGGTGAAGTGCAGGCCTCTGAAGAGAAAATTGAAGAGGCTGAAGTAAATCTTGTATCTATGGAAAATTATGAACCTGTAATTCTAGAAACACCAATGGCAGACTCAATCATGTAAGACCCTCTTAAGTCTTATGAAGGAGCCACATACCCTCCCTCTTATGTGTAAATTTTAGAGAAGAAATCGGTAGAGTCTTCAGGATCTTCAGGAGAAGATGAGCATTTTACTAAAAAGGAAGGAAGGAGGTCTCAAAAGGAGATTCGAGAAGAAGAAGCCGAGTGATTAAAGATGCAGGGAAGTCAAGCTACATTAGAAATGTCTTATGGAAGAAGTAAGAGGAATAGACCCCTAAAGGGAGGGAAAACTCCCTCAATCTCAGGTAAATAATGTAGATCACTTCATGGAACTGTAGGAGCTTGGGGAATCCCAAGAAGGCAGAAGCAGTGAAAGATTTTTTGAGAATGGAACCTTCAGACATTCTCTTACTACAAGAGACAAAGATTGCTGAAGATGCGTTGCTTTTATTAAGTAAAACTAAGTGGAAAAATAATTTTGGAATGACTATCAGTGCAAGGGGAACTTCAAGAGGGCTTTCAACTTTATGGTCCGAGGAAGATTTTTATTTTCTTTTCTAAAAGCATCATATGCATCCCAACATTTGATCTTTACAGATCTTCAGCATATCCCTAGCAAGACCTCCTTGGCTCTCTTTAACCTATATGTCCCTGTAAATCTTATTGAGAAGAAGGACTGTTGGAATTCTCTGTCACAATCTACTGAAAATCACTCTCCCATCAATATTATTGTGGTCGGGGATCTTAATATTATTCTAGATCCTATGGATAAAAAAGGAGGATTTCGGGGCAAGGACCACTTTCATGAGTTTGTTGAGACTTTGATTCATGCTTGGGATCTGCTAGACTTCAAACATAAGAAAGGGTGATTTACTTGGTCTAATAACAGAGTTGGGGCTGCCAGCATTCTATCCCATCTAGACAGAGTTTTGGTTCAAAGTTCTTTGTTGGATAGTAATTCTCTAATCTCTTCTAAAATTATACCTAAGTTAACCTCAGATCACCATCCAATCTCTTTTCTAATTGAAGAGGAGGAAGATATTGGTCCTATACCATTCATATTTAGTCCCCTTTGGATTGAAAGGGATGAGATGTGTGTGGACTCAATTGGTTGATGGCTCTCCCAGTTACGTATGGGAACATAAGCTTAAGCGTTTTAAATTTGCATTGAAAAGTTGGATAAAAAAACTTGTTTCGACTCCATTCATCCACTTGAAAGAGTCTGTCCAAGCGCTAGAAGAGATTCAATTTAATTTGGAGTAATCATAAATCACTAAAGCTTTGTTGGTGAAGGATAATTCTGCACAAATTTCTTCATACCTCTCTTTTCGTCAGGAAGAAGAACAATTGCGGTTAAAATCTCGCAGTCTATGGTTGCTTGCCGGCAATAAAAACACAACATTTTTTCATAAACAATGTAGAGTTTGAATTTCACATAACCATATATCACAAATCATATCTAGTTATGGAGAGGTTATCAAAGGACACAGAAAATCTAGCAGGATGCTCATTCTCATTTTCAAATGTTGTTTTCAGAAGAAGGAATTTCTAATTCTGCTGTGAGTGCTGATTTACTATCTTTTATTCCTTCTCTAATATATGATGAGCTTAATGCAGGTTTAGTGAAATCATTCACAGAAAAAGAAATTGTTGATGTAATATGGGCCATGGAACCAGACAAAGCCCCTAGGCTGGATGGCTTTTACATCCATTTCTACAGATCTTGTTGATATATTATCAAATTATACCTTTCCAGAATGATTTATGCCTTCCTAAAAAAAGCTAAAGTTGGAGGGGGAACAAATTCTACTTTCCTCACTCTAATACCTAAGGAGACAAATCCATAAACTTTCAATAGATTTAGACCAATTTTGCTCTGCAATGCCTCTTATAAAATTCCAGCCAAACTCCTAGGCAACAGAATCAAGCCCTTGTTGGGGATGTTAATATCTCCTCTCCAGGGGGGATTTGTTAAAGGAAGGAACCTTATTGACAATGTGATTCAACTTCAAGAAGCTCTGCATTCCAACTTACAAAGGAAGGAGAAAGGAATTATTATCAAAGTTGACATGAAAAAATCCTTTGATCGAGTAAATCTCTCTTTTCTCTATCAAGTTATTCATTCATTTGGATTCAGTGAAGAATTTGTTAGCTTGATTAAATCCTGCATAGACAGGCCTTAGATTGCACCTCTAGTTAATGGGAGACCATCAGACTTCTTCCAAGCCACTAGAGGACTTCACCAAGGGTGCCCTTTGTCACCTTTCCTATACATATTGATGGCCAAATTTTTAAGCATGAAACTCTCTACTGAAATGGTTGCGGGTACTATTCCAGGAATAAGGCAGCTAGAGGTGTGGATTCTATCAATCATGCCCTTTTCACTGATGACTCTCTTCTTCTCAGAGGGGCTTCGATTATTATTGCTCGGAATTTTAATGGAGTTCTCCAAAATTTCTGTCAAAGTTTGGGAGCTTTGATCAATAAAAGAAAGAGTGTAATTTTTGGTTGGAATGTCGATCAACAAACAATTCAGCGAATTGCTTGTTCATTGGGCTTTCCAAGTTTTGAAAAGTGGGATAAGATCAATTACTTGGGCCTCCCGTTAACCTTGGGACCCAATCCTCCCTTGCTTTGGATGGAATTTATTAGTAAAATAAAAGCCAAAATAGTCTGTTGGGGCGGCTATTGGCTAACATTGGCTGGAAAGCTGGTTCTTATTAAGGCGGTTCTTTCAGCTCTTCCATTATTCCAATCTTCATTGCTTCTTGCGCCCAAATCTGTCACTGCCCATATTTCCAAACTTCTTCGGGACTTTCTCTGGAATGGTGGAAAAGGTAATCATAATAAGCTGCATTTGGTTGGTTGGGAAATGTGAGGACCCTGCAGCAAACAAGTAATCAAAATACACGATATAGCAGTAGAACTCAAAATCACTTTTATATTAATCACAGGCCACTTCGAGGGGGCAACCTCCTTTGAGCAAGCTCAATACAAAATAACTTCACGGTGCCTTCCTTGGCCTCAACACACACTTATATACTAAAAATAGGCGCCAATACCATGGGTCAAAACCATGCGACAATATAAACTATGGATCAACAAATACTACAGGCGGCTTACAAAGCATATGCGCCCCACAACAATAACACAAACTATGGGTCAACAATTACTATGGGACGACTTACAAAGCATATGCATCCAACAACAATATACTAACATAGTAAAGAGAAGGATTGACATGGGTTCCTAACATCCCCTCCCCCTTAGAAAAAGCTTTGTCCTCAAAGCTTTAGATGTGGAAATTGTCGCTGAATCTGAAGGAGTGGTTCCCACATAGCATCCTCGGGCTGCATTCCGTGCCATTGAATTAAGACCTCTGTGATAGAGCGAGAGTGAAGCTAATGAGTGCGCTTATTGAGGACAGCCTCCAGCTCCAAAAAGATGGATCCTTCATTATCCAGTTCTGGTAAAATAGTTTGGCCTTTGATGTTGGTGCCAAGAACTTTCTTCAGACAAGAGACATGAAATACTGGATGAATGCGGGAAGAAGGCGGAAGTTCCAATTTATAAGCAACAGACCCAATCTTCTGAAGAATCCTATATGGCCCATAGAACTTTGGAGCGAGCTTATGACGCCCTTTGAGTTTTAGTGAGGATTGCTTGTAAGGCTGGAGACGAAGAAAAACCATATCACCGGCTTCAAAAGTGTGCTCAGAACGGTGCTGATCATCTTGTTGCTTCATACGATTTCTTGCCATGTGAAGGTTTTCGCGCAAAATGCGAAGAACCTCATCGCGGTTTCGAAGGACCGTGTCAACTGCCTGAACTGGAGAACTGTTGGGGGTGTAAGGAAGAAGAACTGGCGGTGCCTGACCATAAACTGCTTCATATGGAGTCATTTTAGAGGCAGTGTGGTAAGAGGTATTGTACCACCATTCAGCGAGAGGGAGCCACTTTTCCCACTGATGTTGTTGCTCAGAGGAGAAGCAACGAAGATAAGTTTCCAAGCATTTATTGATAATTTTAGTTTGACCATCCATTTGGGGGTGATAACTTGAACTCATCTTCAGTTTGGTGCCAATGTGGTGAAAGAGTTCTGTCCAAAAATGACTGGTGAAAGTCGCATCACGATCCGAGACAATGGAAGAAGGCATTCCATGAAGATGAAAGATCTGGTCCAGGAAAATTTGAGCAACGGAAGAGGCTGTATAGGGATGGTTGAGAGCACAAAAATGACTATATTTGGAGAGGCAATCAACCACAACCAAAATCACAGTGTTCCCTCCAGATTTAGGGAGCCCGTCAATGAAATCCATATAAATATCTGTCCATATTCGGGTAGGTATGGGCAAGGGCTCGAGCAATCCTGGAAGGGGTGTTATTTCACCCTTATTGCGCTGGCAGGTATCACATTCAGCCACCATCTATTGAATTGTCCTTTTCATGCCCTGCCAAAAGAAGTTGCGACATGCCCGTTCATACATTTTGAGAAAACCAAAGTGCCCCGCTGACGAAGAAGCATGGATTTCATAGAAGATAGCTTGTTGAAGAGTGTTCTGGGGAAGCACCAGACGACCCTTGTATCTCAGTGAAGCACCATCCCAAGAGTAATGTGGGACAGCAGAAGGGTTGTTGTCCAAGCATTGGATGATGTGAGATAATGAAGAGTCATTGACATAACCCTATTGGACCGATTGCAACCAATTTGGAACAGGCATAGAAATAGCGAAAAGAGAACTTTGGTCATCAAATGTGCGAGAAAGGGCATCCGCCACAATATTGTCCTTACCCTTCTTATAAGTGATCTCATAGTCATAACCTATGAGTTTGCTAACCCATTTCTATTGTGCTGGGGAGGATACATGCTATTCTAGGAAATATTTCAGACTCTGGCGATCAGTCTTGATGCAGAAATGATTCCCTAAGAGGTAGGGTCGCCACTTTTGTACTGCATGCAAAATAGCCATCATTTCCTTCTCATATGTAGAGGCAGCTAAATTCTTATCGGAAAGGGATTTGCTGGTGAACGCAATGGGGTGTTCATCTTGAAGGAGAACAGCACCAAGTCCATTGCCGCAAGCATCACTCTCAATAGTGAAGGGCTTGGAAAAATCGGGCATAGCTAGAACAGGTGTAGTACACATAGCTTGTTTCAGCTTGTCAAATGCACACTCAATAACATGTGTCCATGTAAAAGCATCCTTTTTCAACAGAGCAGTTAATGGAGCTGCAAGCTTCCCATAATCCTTGACAAACTTGCGGTAGTAGCCAGTCAACCCCAAAAAAACACGAATGCTCTTGAGTGTCTTCGGAGGCGGCCAATTGTTCATGGCAGCGATTTTGGTAGTATCCACACAAACCCC
>LPNX010254630.1:182996-206510 GCA_001517045.1 Pseudotsuga menziesii | reverse complement strand
TTGAAAGTTCACAATTAGATAAATTTATTTTTATTTTTATGCAGGGTTGACATCCAACATACAACATCCTACCACACTTACCAATTCACAGAGACTAATTAGAAGCTGCAACAATATTGTCATTGACAATAAGTTTTTGGAGAATATGGATTCAAGTAAAATTGAAGAAATAGGACCTCCGATGCCTGATCATACAGCTCGTTATAGAGAAAACAAGATAGTCAAAGAATATTTTGAAGGTATTTATGTCATAGAACAAGCTCAATTGTTACATAGATTGTTAAAGCGAAAATGTCTAAGAAATACAATGACATTATTAGGCATTCAAAATGCCAAACTTGGCTTAAATCAAATGAGATTGTTTCACAAAATCTGACCTCGGTCCTTGCATCACTTGCAAGAAAACCATCTCATAATTACATGGTTGCTCGTAAATCTATTCTAACAGGGGTTGTGGCAAGAAACACTGTAACCATTCGTTTGTTGTCTACGACTACAAGAATGTTAAAAACATCAAGAAAAAGTTTATGGAAGCAAAAAAAACTATAGGGTTCAATTAGATGAGGATGATGAAGTTGAATGTTGTGGTGTTATCTGTAGGAAACCTTACCAAGATAGATTTCCAAATAATGTGAGGGACATGGTGAAAGAGTTTTGGAATTTAAACTCTCATGTATTACCAAATGAAAAGGATGTTGTGAGATATCGTATATCGAAAGGAAACTATGAAACTAATGCCAAACACATAACATAGATCACTGAAGTGGAAACGTTCAATTTTTTTATGGAGAGTAATGTTGATATGAAGATTCCCCTTAGCACATTTGTGAAGCTTAAACCATGGTATGTCAAGCCCATCGTTGTTCGTGACACATGTTGTTGCCGATACCATGTAGAATTCAAATTATATTATGGGACATTTATAAATTTTGGCATGCAGTGTTGGCCAAATAACCCCCCTCCTGCGAGTGTTCGTGAATTTGTATCTAAAATAGTATGTGCACGAGAGAATGATCAAGTATTCTATAAGAAACAATGCATCAAAGGTAAAAAAAGGTGAGGAATCTTTTGATTTGGCGCTTTTTAATGCTAACTACACATTGATGAAAATGATCCTCAATTGTCAAATCACATTGTGAAATGGAAGATATATGATTATGTTGATTATACTCCTATTACAGATTCAACGACAACATCAAGAAAGATTAATTTAGTTGAAAGTGATATGTCTTTGACAGATTTTATGAATTTGTTTAGGGATCAAATATATAAATATAACAAGCACTCTCACTCAGCACAATGGCGGGACTTGCAGTTCAAGAAATCACGAGATGTATTTAAAAAAGGAACAGTATTATCCATTGTTGATTTTGCTGAAAATTACACTTTCACTCCACAAAAGGAGATACAGAGTGAGTATTATCATTCAGATAAGGTATCTATACTTGTTCATATTGTGTATAGACATGCAGAGCTTGATGTCGATGGTTTTGATAGCAATGAAAATAATTGTGAAGTGATTAAGGAGTATCATTTCTACATCAATGATGATCGTACACATGATACATGTTTTGTCCAACATTGTTTTGGTATGCTTTATAAATAATTATCAAGACGAAGGGTCACTTTTGAAGAACAATGAGTGTGGTCAGATGGTTGTGCTGGTCAATTTTAATCGACGTGATAATTCTTATGGTTGTCTTGCCTTCATAGAAACACAGATGTTCACCACACATGGATATTTTTTGAAACATGACATGGAAAAGGAGAACATGATGGTGTTGGGGCCTGCGTGAAACATGCACTTAGGATATATCAAATGAATCGCTCTGCTTCTCGCCTTTCAAATTCAAACGATGTTGTTAATTGATGCAAACAAAATTTGAGCCATGAATTCAATGAAAGGATGGGTAATGTGAGAAGGTTTTTATGGAATATTGCAATGGGCGATGTTGACAAATCAATGCCACATAATTATACTGCAATCATGAAAACAAGGGGCTTACACTCCATTAGGAGTAAGAAAATGAAAAATTGCCACCAAGAATTGACACCATTGCCCCCATTTGGAAATATCAACGATGTAGAGCGCAACAATGAAGTGCTTGTGATTGACAAAGATTATGATTTTGTTTCTGATTTGGTTAGAGAAGGCGATGTATTTGTTTTCATTGCATCGGTAGATAATCTAGAAAAAGTGCACTATTATTTATTGAGATGCACTAGGTCAAAAAGTACGTTGATGCAAGAATTTAAAGACCCGCCAAATTATACGTATGAAGTGGGTTCAATGGTTTTAATGGGACATTTCTTTGGAGAAGTAAGGAAATGTAAAGACCATATTATTTTTCAAGACTACGAGTCAGATGTTATGTGTACTCAATACAGTCATTTGGTCATAGCATCCGATTGCAGTTGAAGGCAGTGAAGAGTAGGAAAAATTCCAAGCATCGACAATGGAAATTGCATATAGAAGATCATAATGCCATTCTTGATAATATGCCACTGGCACATTTCATATGAATCAAGAAGACATCAAGGTTGACGATTTTTTTTTCTTTGATTCTAGGGTGGGTGGGTGGGATGGGCCAAATGAGATTTCACCTTCACGTGGTTGGCCTCGTCAGTAGAGAATATATATATAATTCTCAAAACTAAGAGAATCTCTTTCTAACAACATATCCAATGATAACTCAACTCTCATATTGAACTTGTAACTTCTCTTGCATATTGAACTTGAACTTTCTCTTGCATATTGAAGTTAAACAAAAACTGAGAGCTGACCCCAAGAACATAAAGTTTTTGTTTTGAAATTTTGCTTGTTTTGATTCTCTTATGTACTTTAAACTCTCTTTCTTGGAGTCCCTATGGTTTCTTGAGTTTGTCAAAACAACTTTTAGACTATCCCTTAGAAATGTCAAGATCAAGGTTTTGAAATGAAACTCTAGATTGTAATTGGTGAAGAGGAGTAGATGTCTTGCCTTGGAGGACATGCTCATATGATGCAACCTTGTTGAATATCCTTGGTGTGAGCTAGATTTTTCATTGTATGCATATGACTTGCATATCTACATATTAATGAAATTTCAATCAATTCAAAAGTGGTGCAAATTGCAAAATTGATTTTCTGTCATCTATTTGTTTATGATTTTGTAATTTCCATCAATCATGTCTTGTTGATTTAACATAAGTAAAAGGTGAATGTGTTTATGTGATTTTATATTTTAATTAAAGTAAAGGTAGATTTGTTGCTATATTTGGAGTTGTCAAAAGTGATTTTCAGATTTGTTATATGCATGACAAGATTGGACTAGAGGACTAAAACTTATTCAAACACTTTGCAATCCTATATCTTGAATTTCATAGTGGATTAGGGTTGTTAATAATTAAAATATTGTCTTGTATTGTTGTTGTGGTTGTTGTTTATATTCATAACAGTTCAAGGGATAAAAATTCATGTCCATGTGTAATTTATGGTATATTTTTAAGAAGAGAAAGGGACTTTACAATTCATTTGTGTTCATTATTGGGTTAGAGATGTGCTCAAGAGTAGCGCACCACTTCTCTCTCTTTGATTCTCTTATGTACTTTAACCTCTCTTTCTTGGAGTTACTAGGGTTTCTTGAGTTTGCCAAAACAACTTTAAGATTATCCCTTAGAGATTTCAAGATCAAGGTTTTGAGATGAAACCCTAGATTGTACTTGGTGAAGATGAGTAGACATCTTGCATTGGAGGACATGCTCGTATGATGCAAGCTTGTTGAATCTCCTTTGACACTAGAGTTTTCATTGTATGCATATGAACTACATCTCTAGATATTAATGAAATTTCGATCAATTCAAAAGTGGTGCAAATTACAAAATTGATTTTCTGTCATCTATTTGGTTATGGTTTTGTAATTTCCATCACTCATGTCTTATTGATTTAACCTAAGTAAAAGGTGAATGTGTTTATGCAATTGTATATTTTAATTAAAGTAAAAGTAGATTTGTTGCTATATTTGGAGTTGTCAAAAGTGATTTTCAGATTTGTTATATGCATGATAAGATTGGACAAGAGGACTGAAACTTATTCAAACACTTTGGTATCCTATATCTTGAATTTCTTAGTGGATTAGTGTTGTTAAAAATTAAAATACTGTCATATGTTGTTGTTGTTTATATTTCATAACAATCTAAGGGCTAAAAATTCATAAAGTTAAGAACTAGGAAATCTCTAGTTTAAATTAATTATTTGTTCAACATTAATTGTTTTTTGTCCATAAAATTTCTACAAGGGAAGCATATTGCATTCACAAATTTTGCATGGAGTAAATTTTATTATGACTTCTAACATATTCACCCACTTCATGTTTATTCATTGAAGATGTTTAAGTTTCTCAAACAATATCATTCTAGTTTTCCTTTGAGGTTATATTTTTTTAATTGCAATTCCCGATGCACAACATATCAAATTTCACATTAACATTGGTGCAATTTGGAACAAATATATAAATAGAAAAGTAATATAATATAGACAGATGATAAAGTAACTAATTTAAGCATACAAGTCGAATGGTAAGGGAGCATAATTTCATCTATTACCCTCCAACCAATTTGGAAGATGAGGATGGAAGTTGTAATGTGTCTAACACCCCTTAAGCTATGGTAACAATTTGGATACTTAACACACACACACACACACACACACACACACACACACATATATATATATACCCAACTATAAATCCTATTTATTATTAAAATTGATGCATTTATTATTTAGATTGTTGCAATAATAAATTGATGAATGACTAAGTATAGTGAATTAAGAAGTATTTTTTTATTAAAATCATTAAAATAATTAATTTTCTCATGGAGACTTTACAACGATGTTTTCATTCTAACTTTACAATGGTGTTCTCATTCTAACTTTAATACAATGTGAATCTAGTAAATGAAGGAATTGTTTTTTTTTAAAAGAAAGTAAAACTTATTTAAGTTAATTAACTTTCGATTCCACATCGGTTCTCATTTCAAATTTACAGGAATGTGCTATCAAATAAAAGAAATCACGAGACGTCCACACTCACTCATAGTTGTATAGATGAAACAACAAGATACACCCATTCCGTTTCTTGAAAAGAATAGTTAATTTAGTCCTCTTGGATGTCTCTCTATGTTTTCTCTGACAATAGTTCTTTATATAAGGGTACAAACCCGGATAACAACCATTTCTTACTACCATCATATTACGAAGAATAAATCAAATTTCCAGAAGCAAATTTTTATGTATGAAAACCATATATTTTTTAGAATTAGAAGTTCATCTATAATAAATGTAACAAATCTCCCTTTAGCAGCTTGTGTTATGATTTTAGTTCTCACCATGTTTGCAATTTTTAAAAATATTGTCGTCTTTACTGAGAAGCTACCCATGTTTAGTTCAAAGTGCCATATTCAATTTTACATTCCTCCTGATGATTTAAACGTATGCCACAAATGTGTTTCAATTCAGTGACTGCTAAATAATATACTTAGCTAGGATTTTCCTTCAAAGTTGGATAAGCATTTAGTCATACTAGCTGTAGGAGGATCTTATTGGGAGGAAATTCAATCACCATCTTGGGAGAAAAAACCTAGAAACCAGTTCATCTTAACAAAATAATATGCAATACTATGGGTCAATGAAACAAGTTTCTATGTGAGGTTAAAAATGATTTGAAATTCCAATGCTTCCCATTAAATATTCAAGCAGAAAATTCATTAAGTACTGGACCATGCAGTCGATATGATAAATATATGTACTCTTTCCTCTACTTTCATATAAATTCATAAATACAAGTTCATTGTTTCATGATAACAAAGAAAGAGAATCATAAGCAACGAAGGGGATTTGGAAGAAAGAGATGGGCACTGGATAAATTCTCCAAATGAAGTTCCAGTGTAAATCTCTGTCCTCATGGGTAAAGGACAAGGTAATATTTTTGAGTCGTTTTATGAACAAATTGGGTAGCATATAATGCATCTCACGTGCACCTCACATATTGCATATTTTCAAGCACATTGAGCAAAATCGACAAGAATTACTAAGAAATCACGAGATCAATATCTTGACTGAATTTTCTCCTCAACAATCTACTCAATGTCCAAAAAGAAAAATTGACGTATTTACACTACAGTTGGTTGGATTTGGTTGATATTCTTTCAGAGACTTGGCAGTTTGATCTTTTCGGGACAAAGGAAATGCAAGTGACAGTGAAAGAGATGAACCACGTTCAATTCCTTCTATTAAGTTGTTGTTTATAGGACTATTTGGCAGCAAGTTTGCAGACAAAGCTAAGATTACTGGATTAGACAAACTCTTCTTTCCACCTAAAGATAGTTCAAGAATAGGTATATTCAGATTTGGTTGCTCCTGATTATTTTTTTCAGTTGTCACAACATATTGACCACTTGAAGAGGGCCCATAAGAGTTCTGTTTAGAACCAAGTACAGTTGTCCACTCCTCCGATAGTTTTGATAATCTACAGTTTACCCTGATATCCTTAGGATCTGGAAAAAAGCATTGTCCCTGTCAGTTTGGAATCTTGGGGAACATATGGATGGTAATATGGACATATAGGTTGAATATGATGTTGAACAGGAGTTCCACTGAACTTCAATGTAGAGTCATAATCAGTAACCCGATTCAAATCAACAATTTGGTATGTAGGATACCCACCATTTTTTGCTCTATAGATAACGTGCCACTTTGATATTGTTCTTCTCTACTTTGTATGCTATGTAACTCACCTTCACATACCTTAACTCTCTTGCATATTGAACTTTTTATGCTTGAGGTTAGCTCATATTGAACTAGTAACAACTGTGGTATAAAATTAATAGATATCGAATTTCAAATTACAAATTACAGATATCATAAACATTAACAGAAAATTTGGTTGCCTAGAAGCATTTAAATTTCCATACCTTTCACTTTTTTATCATAGTATTCCCTATCCCTCATCATAAGTGAGGCTGCATCTCCATTTAATGGATTGGTCGGGTTTAGATAAAGTAACAACTGTGGTAGAAAAGATTCAAAGACATTGACAAGGTCTTATTCAACAAATTGCCAGGCAATCATTGTAAGGAATGAGCATATAGAGGCCTCTATAAAGATGCATAAAGATGATCATCATACACACTATTTTAATTGGGGGCCAAGAAATTTCCTTACCAAACATTAGACTCCATGTTTGGTTGATAACATCTAAGCATACATGGCTAGGCCTAAAAGGCAAAAAAGGTAAAACATATCAACACGAAAACTCATCCCAACATTAACTTTTTCATAACATCAAAAAAGAAACTTGACCAGTTTATATGCACGCTATAGTTTGATTATAGTTATCAGTAGTTGTACATGGTGCCAAAAAAGTTTAAAAACATATTACATGTAGATAAACGTAAATAATATCTCACAATTCATCAACATTTGGATGGAAAATTTTGTTCACAAATCCAATAGATGGAGTTTTGTAAGTGTAAGCATCTAGTAACTCAACCCATATCTACCAAATGCCAATTCATAAGGGCCTAAAATGTTACACACAATAGACATGTTATGTCATATCATAACTTGAAATAGACTTTCCAAACCAAATAAGAATCTAACAATAATTTGTTGTTGAAAAAATTGTTTATTGTGAAAATATAAAGCAACAAATTTGACTGAGATTATGCTGAGCATGGTTCAAGTATTTGATCCAATCTACAACATCAATCTAATCAGAGCATCCTTACCTCTTCAACTTCATTTTATTGTTCTATAGAAAGACAAAAATAAGGTAATTATGTTAATGTCCATGAATGACCAAAGTAGTGGATTAAAAAATAACTAGTATAGAAAGAACATGGCACTGAAAAGTTCCTAAATACTAAGATGGTAAAACAATGTGAACAAAGTAAACACTGCATACATAACAAGAGGGAGTAAACCCCAAAATTGACAAACCTAAACTATAAGACATAAGACCCAGGTACATGTACCTATTGACTTCAAGGAAGATGAACACCAAATATGGGAATTGAGACAAGAGATTGGTGTTGTCACATGTCGGTATCGATGCCTGAAGAGGTGGTAGAGGGACCGATTGCATCATCATCCAACATTATGAAAGGACCAATATATGACCTGAAAATATCCATAGGAGAGGGCCAAGTTGGACAATCCTCAAAAGAGACAAGGTTCCTCACTAGAAACTACTTTAATATCCAAGGCTGATGAACTTCTGGAAGGGGTGGCACGAGCACGGGGGATCCTCATTGATATCAGAGGAAATCAACAAAGCAACCATGTATGGGGTCTAGGGAAGGCTTCAGATAATCAAGCATAGGCTTATGCACTCCTTCAATGGATCAGGATTGCTTCCTTGTCAAGTGTAAAGAATCTTATGGTTTTTGGGGACTCTACCATGGTCATTCAACATGTGCACTACAACACTACCCCCAAGGATTGTATCCTCACACAAATAAACAAAGATAAATAAAATAAATGCAATGATTCAAAGGGGTTTGATTCCACCACATCCTCCGTTCTCTCAACATCAAAGTAGATCACCTTGCCGATTTAGCCACAAGGTTGGGTGAAGGTATCTTAAAAAAATGAGGATACATCATTCAAAAGCCCATCCCCCGAGTCATTAAGTTTCTCATGCATGTGGAATCAATTGTGAGAGGGCCACGTTGCATCCAATTTAATTCCCACAACGTAAGGAGGGATGATGCATTTAGAAGAGACCCATATTCACACATGCTTCAGACTCAACACTCTCTAGGTTATCTTGCAACGGATCATAAAAGCGCAGACACATATGGGATTATGCCTCACCTCCAATTTTTTGAGCATTCAATTTAACTCAATCATGGAAATTCTTGTTTGGACTTAGTGGTTAATTGCTATATAGCCTTGCACATCTGGTTTTAAGTTTGATTGTTCTCTTGTTCTATTGGTTCATCTTCATGAAAAATGTTTGGGTGGGAGCTTGATAGTTATTTTGAGTTAGTGAGTTCCTTCAAAATCCTTTTGGAGGCTACTTCCTTAATTCCTTAGAGTCATGATTAGGGACTCTTGGTGGAAGTCAAGTTATGGGGGTTCGTCCTTTGCTCACATTCTTGGGTGCTAGTTTATCATTTGCTTGCCTTGGTTGTGGGGGGCATTTCACAACAGCATCCAACCTAGTACATAGAAGTAAAGGTTTCCAAGTACTAAATAGGATTTTATGAAACCATTATGATACCATATAACCTCATACATGGAAGTAGATATTTCCAAGTACCAAAGAGGAGAAGAAAAAGAAAGCTCGGTTAGAAGGACAACTAAAGAGAAGAGCTTGATTCCTTGTCAAATCTAACAACAATCAAACGCTAAAAAGGATACCTAACTAAATCAGAAAACAAACAATAGGCAAGAAACCAAATATGTTTTAACTAAAAGGAAGAGTAAACAACTTAAATCTCAAGAAGAAAAACAAGTGGTCCTAGGAAAAAGGAAAGACAAACTTTGTAAAGACACCTTGGTTCTTATTTTTGAATTTATTGCAACGATTGAAAAGAATAAAAACATTTTTAAAAGAGAAAACAACTAGAAATAAAACACAAAAAAAGTTCAGTTTGATAATCTCAATCACTGGTTTTTGCTGAAATAATCAACAATGAGAAATAAATTAGAAAAACCAAAAGCACACATGTAGAATGTCAAAGAGAAAAGGATCTGATAGGAAGAAAGACGTGGAACATGAGTTGAGCATAGAAAACGAAGGTGTAAATGATGAGTGTTCAAGCTAGCATATTTTCCAGAAATGTTTACTAAGAGATTATGAGTCATCTGAAAATAAATCCATGATTGACAACAATGATTCCATGCATGCACTAGCAGAGGATGACAACCAAAATTATGCAACCAATAGTAAGGACAATAATTTTGTTGGAGGTAATATAGGCTCTCTAGGCAGGTCAACAAACAACCATCTTTTACTTGAGCCAGGAATGGGCACTAAAGATCATATGACCAGAGAAGATATTGGTTTGTTACAAAGGTTCCCATTGAAAAGGCGATGGATTCAAATGGGTCAAGTATTTTAAACAATGAAAATGGAAGTATCTCTAATGTCAAGAAGAACAACAACCAAGCTCTGGTTTTGTAGATGGGTAATCAAGGTGATGGATTAAAATCTAATGGCATGGTTTCAAAGTCAACTACAAATGACTTGGATAATTTTGATTCAAAGAAAAAGCAGTCACTTGTTGCAAAGAAGATTGCTTTACCTATTAGTGAAAAATCTGCCTGTGTGCTTTACAACAAAGAAATGAGGATTGAAGTCTCAACCTTGTAAAATGTTGTAACATAACCATGACATTAAACCAATGCGAAAAGGTTTTAATATGGATTATAATGTCCATGATCAATAACACAGGAATAAACCAAAGGCCTGATAAAAAAGTTCTATATTCATGTTTTGAGTATTTCACCTTAACGAGAAAAAGAACAAATAGAATTAAAAGTTAAAGTGTCACCTAAAATTTTTGAAGAATAATTTTCAGCCCATAATGTCTAACAAATTCATGAAGGTTTGAAAAATTTATCCTGAATACCAAATCTTACAACCATACCATGGGATTTAATCCCTGTGACTAAATGTTGTAAGCCCAAGCAACAAATTGTCAAATCAAAAACTTTCCTCGATTTTTTTTCCATTTTTATGCCTCAATTTGTGGGGATTATGCCACAAATGTAAGAAACTAAAGCTCAAATAAAACAAGTTTGAAAAGAATAAAGCCTTTTAACAAAAATAATAAATAAATGAGAATAAAGATAAAATCTATAGCTCAAAATTTATGTTTGCCTCCAATTTCAAAACAAATTCCACTACATGAAATTATAGATAGAACTCTTACCTCACAAATTTTTCAATTGTCTATCAAAAACATATTAGAAATATATCTTTACTGTGGCTCGGGACAGTGCGAGTCCTGGATTAACAATGATTAGTTCACCAACCAAAATAATAATTTCCAATTTTCATATAGCAAACAATAAAATATTTAACAAGTTAAATCATTAAACAAATGGATAGCATTGAAATCAAAGATTTTGATTTTAAATTGACGAGGTGCAATGCTTAAAAGGTGGCATATAGGCAAGTGCAAAGTCTTGGATTAACAGAGATTTGTTCACCAACCCAAAATTGTTTTTCACAAATTTTCATATATCCAAAAGATGAAAGACTTAGCTCAAATTCATATTTGTTGAAGGAACCTATGTATGAAGATGAGATTGTAGTCAGAGAGTTGAAGAATGAATTACTTTCTGAAAGCAAATCTGAATTTCAGAGGAAACAAATAAATTTTGAAGAGGGAAATGTCTACAATGGCATTAAGGATGTACGGGTGGCAGAAAAAGAAGAAGAGGACAGCCAGCAGCTTGAAGATGATGGTGTTGAATATGTTTTGAAGCAGCAGTGGAGAAGGTACTTAAATGCCTTAAGCATATTTTGGAATATGTGTGGTGAACCAATGGAAAGTGAGAATTTGAAGAGTCTTGCATATGGATTGATGCAGGAGCATTAGATCTCTAGTCCAAGAATTAGATGTGTGGTCATACCTAAAGGTCTAGACATCAACCCAAGGAGGGGTCATTGTAAAATTTCATGTAAAAAGTGTTTATTTCTTAGCAATCATAGGTAGGGAATATGCTTAGTTGTTAGGTGTCAGTTAATGATGAATTATGTAAAAATATCCTTGAAGAAATGGGATGACTCAAGAAAATAGTTGTTGTTTGAAGTTAGTAGCTGGGTGAGTCATAAGTCAGGGATACGTTTGTTTTTTCTAAAAATAGAAGTTATGACTGAAATCTAGGGATTAGTTAAAATATTTTTTAGGAGTTCGTTAAAGAATGAGAAAAGCTCTATTTTTGGAATTAAGATTTGTAAGCCCACAGGTAGTAAGGAGAACTAAGTGTGAGAGTTTAGAGAAAATGGCCATTGAAAGATGTATCAAGCCATAGATAGAATAGGATCAGGCCTTTTGATTATGCATGTATAGTTTCATTGATTTAATGGAAAGCAGATCCATTATGTTGGATGTTGGTGTCCTTTTGCATTTTGTTGTATGATGTGACTGAACAATCTTGATGAATGATAGTAGCCTCTGAAAGACTACACTCGTGCATGCAAGACCTAGAAAGTAAGAGTCTGGCTAGAATCATGATTGTGTGATTCCAGTTCTGGGTTTAATGACTGGGTAGAATCTTGGTTTTTGGGATTCCATTATTGGTTGAATTTGGGTAGAACCTCTAGGGTTCCAAGTTCCATTAAAGTATTTCAATGTTTTTTTATAACTTCGTGTAACCATTGGGAAAGTACCTATCTATGTGAAAGGTTGAGAGATCTTTATACAAGTTTCTGTTGTGTTTAGGGTAAAACATAGATAGAGGCAAAATTTATGGTCAATGTCTCTGTAGATGTGATGGAGTAATCGAATGGTCCAAGGAGTGGACATAAAGCATAGGCTCTGAGCTTTGAGAAATGGCAGGCAAAGTATCATTTCCTTGCACACAGAATTCACTAAGGATAGAAATGGTGAATAAAAAAGAGTAATCACCTGGTAATTGTGAGGAAGAAGTTACATGTAGATTTATGATGTGGCATGTGCAGAGAATGGTCATTTCTAGATGGAAGAGAAGTAGGTTTTTGAATTCTATGAAAGTGCCAAGACAACTAGTTCAAACCTGATGTGGAAGTATAGATGAACTATAGAAACTGATGTCATTTTCCAAGATAAGTGACAACTGAATGACGCAAAAAATCCATAGTAAGATTGGATTGAATGTGAAGAATACTGAAGGTAAAATCTGTGGAGCATTACAGTACAAGGTCTGGAAACCTACAAGGTTACAACCAATAAGACATGATGATATCAGAGCTTATGGACAATTGCAAACAAAGTTTTGGGACCAAGGAAGATAAAGACTGAAGACACATGACCAGGTACAATGCAAGAAAGAAAGACCATTCTGTGAACTCTGAGGAAAAACATCAACCAACTTTTACAAGATAGATCATCCATACATGTCTAAGGAGGAAACATAAAGAGCCCAGTTCAGTATATCCAAGGAAGTACTTGGGGATGTGTACTAATATCAATACCCTCAAAGGAGAAACAATGTCAACCTCAAGACATCCAATATGATGCTAACAGACTCAACCAACCATACTCGAAAATAAAGCAGCCAAAAGGTTGAAGAGTAGGAGGTACAAGCTCTGCTCTAGAAGAGCAGTAGCTTATCTTCTCCAATAGCTATTTCCCCATGATATGCAGTGAAGGAAAGTAGGCCCGTAGCCATGGGGAGCACTTCCTTGGATAAACTTTCTTCCCTCTTATTGTGTTCTCTAAATACATGATGAAAGTCTAAAGTTCGAAAGAAGGCCTTCATCTCCATAACGTTGTGTCACGTCCCCTCCCATACACTAGAGAGAGAACGTGACCATCATGCTACCCAATTGATGCAGGAGCATCCAGCTCAAAGTTCATTGAATTCATCTTAGGTTCACTCTATTAAAGTCAGTGTTTAAATTCTCTTACTTCCCAATAGCAAATAAATTGATCCCATTAGTGATCAATTCAACGATCTACGAAGAAAGATATCAGAGGAGATCGAACGACGGAGAAAGACGGTGACGAAAATCGATGGTCACAATTTGTTCCACATCTAGGAACAGATCAACGACTGAGAATCAACCCTCAAGAATCAACGATGCGGAAGGCTTGAGTTTGTGGAATTGAGGAAATATGGAAATTGTGATCCCGCATCCCGCATGTGGAATAAACCGTTGCGGAAAGGAAAGTTACGGAAATAGAGATCTACGAAGCCGCATCCTGCAAGTTGCGGAAAGGAGAGTTGTAGAAGGAAATCTACGGGGAACCGAATTTACAGAAGGACGTTTCCGCATTCTGCACCCCACATCCCATAATTTGCAGAAAGGAAAGTTGCGGAAGTAAATTCAACTTGTTAACAAAAGTCTTTGGCAGATCTGGTCTTTTAGGCCATCACCAATCCGATAATCTAAGCCCCATAACGTAATTTAAAAAATCATTGAAAGAAAACATACATAGATGCATACAATTTCATTTACACAGCGGAAGCAATTCATCCATTCAACACATTAAACATGTTCATCATATTTCATCAAGCAAATGCAAAGGCAGAGATTAACACATAGATACTTATCTTTGAAAGAAGCTTGTCCCGTAACCAGCTATGTCACTGCAATTTTCCACCCAACCATAGGCCAGTGTGCTCATCAATCTCTCAGCAACACTACCACCCTCGAGCTGGCCATGATTTCCACAAGGAATAAGGAAACACTAGCAGACTCACACATAGCCAAGGATACAACAAAAACTCAGCCAAGCCAACACAGTTGGGTTTATCAGGCTACAAAGGAGCTGGAAAGGTTGACTACTAAGCTAGTGAGCTCAACCTGAGAACTATGGACAACTACACCAGATCTAGCTTGACTTCTAAAACATCTACACGTCCAACACAAGGAAGCATCTCCTTCTCTGCTACACAGTCCCTCAGGCTATGCCTTCCATTCCTATGCAATTCAGGGTGTGCAAAGAAGAAAACCAACCCCTTAGATCTGTCTATGAGGTTCCTTATCACACTAGGTTTATCAAGCTAGTCAGACCCCATTTCCACTCCCAAACTAGTTCAGGCCAAGGAAAAATATGCACACACAGCAAGATACGAAATTCTGGGTATTGCATGAGCCAAATCGACTGCTACAGACCACAAAATTGTAATTCTTTGTTGGCCATTCACTCGATAGCACCAAAATGGATTTTCTCGGCATGCACACTAAGAAAACAACTGAAAACGTGAAGGATAAAAACTCAGGAAGGTTTAGCTGCATGAGAGCTCCACGTGAATAAAGAATGGATGATAAAAAATGTCTAGCAGCTCTCCAAAAACGTGAGGGAAGATGAAAATGTTGAGGGAATGGGCATACATTTTTGGGTGTTTTCTTGCCCATGAAATCAGAACACGTTTTTCAAAATTGGGTGCTATGCCCAATTTGAATTTTTTCCCATACTCTTCCCATTCCCATGCAATAACTACCTCAATCAAATTCTGGCAGAAATAAATGATTGGGGAAAAAGACAATAAATGGGTAGTTGACAATTTTGATGGGTTTTCCCCAATGGCTCAAGGTTAAACATCCCCCCCCCCTTATCCTTAGGAAATCATGCCCCCATCTCATTATTTGTTGCATTGACATAGCTGGTTATGGGTTTTTAATTAAATTGCATATTTACATTATGCCCAAAATTATAATGTGTCGACTAGCACAAAATACCATTGGCATCGATTTTAATCACCGAAACATAAAACACTAAATTTATGGTGGGGCCTTTGCCTTTAGCTCCACACCATGATTAAATAAAATATTTACATCATATATAATTTAATGCAAATAGGATCAAAATGAGGGTGTTACATTCCCCCCCCCCTTCAACAACACTGTCCTTAGTGCTTTACAAAATTGAACAAAATGCTACCCTGGTACCACCCTCAATGCTCTGCAGAATTGAACAAAAATGGATTTTCCAATCGCATGGCATCCTCTAGCTCCCATGTAGCCACTTCTGGACCGTAGTGATCCCATTGCACCTATACCTGCCCTATGGCTTGGTTCCAGAGCATTGTGACCTTCCTGTCGAGGATGCACATTGGATCGATTTGGAACTCTCCCTCGGGTTCCACCTAAATCCATCCCAATTGATCACATGGTTAGGATCATGTTCATATCTCTTAAGCAAAGAAACATGAAAAACATTATGATCCCTAGTGCTAGTAGGCAATTCAAGTCTATATGCAATTGGCCCTATTCTTTCAAGCACTTCAAACGAACCATAGTATCTAGGTGACAACTTGGCACAACTTCTAAGCTTCAAGGAACTCTTCTTTTCCCTCACTCTGAGGTAAACATGATCCCCAACATTGAACTCTCTGTTCACCCTATGCTTATCTGCATAGCTTTTCTATCTATTCTGGGTTGCTTTCAGATTCTGCCTGATCTTTACAACCTCCTGCTCCATCTCCTTGAGCAATTCTAGACCAATCACAAACTTGTTCACTGGATTATCCCAAGTCACTGGTGTCCTACACCTCCTGCCATACAAAGCTTCATATGGACTCATCCCCAAGGATGCTTGCTGTCCATTGTTATAAGCAAACTATACCAAGTGTAAATAATCTTCCCGCTTGGTTGGTTTGTCCATCACATACATGTGAAGCATGTATTTAAGCACCTGGTTAAATATATATATCTTCCCATCATTCTAAGGATGGTAGGCAATGCTGTAATTCAACCTTGTACCCAAATCTACAAACAACGCCTTCCAAAAATTGGAAGTGAACTTGACATCTATGTCAGAGACTATTGCCTTAGGAAATCCATGCAATTTGAAAATCTCCTTCATGAATATCTTTGTAATCTCATTAGTCTTCTGCATAGACTTAACCGGTATAAAATGTGATGCCTTTGTCAACTTGTCCACCACAACCATGATGGAATCATGTTGTCTCCAAGTCATTGGCAATCCTGTAATAAAATCCATGGAAATTACTTCCCATTTCCATTCTGGAACTGGAAAGGGCTGTATCAAACCTTCTGGGTGTTGGTGCTCAACCTTCATCTGCTGACATTTCATGCACCTTGAAATATATTCAGCCATGTCCTTTTTCATTACAGGCCAAAAGTACCGCTTTCTAGCTATAGCGATTGTCTTCTAATATCCTGGGTGACCAGAATATGGAGCTTGATGGATCTCATCCATAACGACCCTCCTCAAATCTGCTACATTTGGAATGTAAATTCTATTCTTATAAGTAAGAAGTCCATCTTCTTCCAATTTATATCCCTCGTGCTTCTTTTCAAGGATTTGTTGCTGCAATTTGTCCTTAACGTGGGCATACAATTCATCTTCAACAACACGATTAACAATCTGTTGCCTCAGCTCTGATTGGAAAATACTAATGGATGCCACATGCATTTCCTGCACCTTCCTGCTAAGTGCATCGACTACCTTATTCTCTTTTCCCTTTATGTGCTTGATTTCAAAATCAAACTCACATAAAAACTCCAGCCATCTAGTTTGCCTAACATTTAGAGTAGGCTGATCAAAAAAATACTTCAGACCACAATGGTCTGTCCTTAGCTCAAATCTTCTACCCATCAAGTAATGTCTCCACATATTGAGAGCATGTACTATGGCTACAAGTTCCAGATCATGAGTGGCATAGTTCTTCTCATGCTCCTTCAACTTTCTTGACTCGTAACATATTACATGCTCCTCCAAGTCCTCGACCGCATGCATCAGTACACACCATAAAATCTTTCTCTGGGTCTGCAACTTTCAAGACTGGTGCACTTGTGAGAAGATTCTTCAACTGCTGGAAGTTTTCTTCATACCTCGATGTCCATTCAAACTTTTTCCCCTTCCTTTGCAAAGAAGTGATGGCATGTGCAACCTTGGAGAATCCTTCAATGAATCTCCTATAGTATCCTACAAGTCCCATAAAATATCTTACATCTATCACATTTATTGGAGTAGGCCAATTCATAATGGCTTAAATCTTGTCAGGGTCCACAGATATACCCTCTTCTGAGATAATGTGACCCAAATACTGAATTCTATCTTTATAGAAGTCACACTTGCTCAAATTTGCATACAACTGATTCTCCCCGAGCAATTGTGATATCAATCTCAGATTCTCTTCATGCTCTTCCTCATTCTTAGAATAAATAAGAATGTCATCAAGGAAAACAAGAACAAACTTGTCTGAATACATTCTGAAGACACTATTCATAAGGGACATAAATGTAGCCGGTGCATTTGTGAGACCAAATGGTACCATACAAACTCATAATGTCCATACCTTGTTCTAAAGGTTGTCTTATGAATTTCTTCATCATTGATTCTCACCTGATGGTAACCAGACCTCAAATCAATCTTTGAAAATACCTTTGCGCCTCTCATTTGATCGAAGAGGTCATCAATTCTAGGCAAAGGATATTTGTTCTTCACAGTGACTTTGTTCAATTGTTTGTAATCAATAGACAATTTGAGTGTACCATATTTATTCTTCACAAACAGAACTAGTGCTCCCCAAGGAGACACACTTGACCTTATATACTTCTTCTCCAACAACTCTTACAACTGCGTCTTCAGCTCTAGCGTTTCTGTTGTACTGATTCTGTAGGGTGTCTTGGACACCGGCGCTGCTCCTGGCACAAGCTCAATTGTGAAATCAATGTCTCTCTTTGGAGGAAGCCCTAGAATCTGATAAGGAAAAACATCCCTGAATTCCTGCAACACATGAAAGTCCTCCAACCTAGGAGTTTCATTCTCTATTGCCTCCACAATATGAGCTACATACAACGGGCAACCTTTCCTACAAAACTTCTTCAACTGCATTGCTGAAATCTGCCTCGCGAAAATCACCTTTGGAATGCCTCTTATAACTATTGGGTTCTCTTATTCATCCATGCATTCAAAAGTCTTTCTATAACAGTCGACCTTTACCCTATGAGCTTCTAACCAATCCATTCCAATGAGAACATCATAGGAACCAAGTGGTAGAACATTCAGATCTACACAAGTGACCAATCCATTCATCACCAATTGACATTTCTCTACCACTTCACTAACCTTTCTTTTAGTTCCAGTGGCTAACGAAACTAACCAAGCTTTGCTATGCTTTACTTTCCTAAAAGCACAAATCTCTACTACTCTAGGAGTAATGTAACTGTGAGTCCAACCAGGGTCAATCAAAATAGAGACAGATTGCTCAACAATCTTACCTGCAACTTCAACCACAATTGACTGGTGATCTTCCTGGTGGTCCTCTAGTGTTGCATAAATCCTAGGGACCACCCTTGGTACTTGACTGATTGTTTCTTCCTCTTGAATGTTGTAAGCTGGCCTTGCATTCTCATTCTCAAGTGGGAAATTCCCGCGCGTGTGGGATCCTCCACATTTCCAACGTTGCTATTTTGTTGTGGATCTCTTGGCTTTTCTCCCACCACTCTAGCTGGCTGCTTCTCAAATTGGGATGGCTACTTCTGTTGATTCCTAAAGTTAGAAGGTTTGAAACCTTTCTTCCTTTGGTCATACTTCTCATTCTTCTTGTCTTTCCATGTCTTATGATAATTAGGTTTGCCTTTGCTTTGCTCATAGCAATACTTAGCTTTCCTTATCACTTCTTCCATAGTTCTAGGTTCATAAAACTCAATTCTGTCTTTGTAAGACTGAGGGAAATCCACTCAGGAAACGCTAGATTTTCACTTTTTCATCTTTGATGTACCTGACATACCTCAACAGCTCCAAGAACTTGTTTGCATGCTCTTCCATAGTCTACTATCCCAATCTTAGCTCATGGAATTCTTTGATCTTATCATGATAGTACCTGTCAGAGAGGTACTTCTACTTGAAATACTTCTAAAACTGTTTCCACACAATATTCCTTTATTAATCTTTTTCACTTGCTTGAATTGCTCCCACCATATAGATGCTCTTCCAGTCAAATTGAATATGGCTACTCTAGCCTTCATATTTCCAGAGTAGCCTTATACTTGGAAATATTTCCTCATCCCAAGAAGTCAAGCTCCAGCTTCTTGACCATTCTTTATCTAACCATTGAAGGTAGGAGGCCTTGCCTTCTTAAATTCATCACATGAACAGTTCTGGTAGTGCCTATTTCACTTATACTCGTGAGAAGAAGAAATTGAACCACCAGTGGATCCTTCAGAGTCATATGACCCACTATGAGATCTCTTTCTTCTTCTAGTAGTGCCCTTACTTCCTTCTGGTTTTACTGTTCGGTCCCCACCTCTGGATGTTTGTCAAACTTTGCAACATGGATGCATTCAGTCGATTCTGCTCCACCTATGCCTTAACCAATCTTTCGTTATCTGCCCTGTAACTTTGCATCTACACCCTTAGGCTTCTCATGGTGGCTGCAAAATCTGGGGGAGTATCTTGAAACCTCCTCCCATTAGACTTTGTCTTAGCATTTCCAAATCAGACATTCCCCCCCATAGCATCTTCCTCGGATTCATTGGGGTTATGTGCATCATCAAACATGTCGGTTCTCATGGCTCAACAAAACTAACTTTACCGAACTGCACTATCTGGAATGTTGCCTTTGAAGGTGACTATAATTCTGCAAAATGTGTTAATAAACAAAATTTGTTAGATGCATAACGAAATCATAAGTAAACCCATTTACCAACTTATCGGCCCTTGCAATCCCTGCTAAATTTCTCTGTTGAACACATAGGGTAATATTGCCTCTGTCACTGCTCTTCATGGCCCATTGAGGCCCATGCTGCAACATGAGCTCTGATACCACACTGTCATGTCCCATCTCATCCACTAGAGAGAGAACGCGACCATCGCACTACCCAATTGATGCAAGAACATCCAGCTTGAAGCTCATTGAATTCATCTTGGGTTCACTCTATTCAAGTATGTGCATAAATTCTCTAACTTCCCAATATCAGAGAAATTGATCATGTTAGTGACTAGTTCGACGATATACGAAGAAATGTATTAGAGGAGATCAAACGACGGAGAAAGACCGTGATGGAAATCGATGGTCACAATCTGTTTTGCATTTGGGAATAGATCAACGGCTGAGAATCAACCCGCAAGAATCAATGGTGCGAAAGGTTTGAGTTTGTAGAATCAAGGAAATATGGAAATTGTGATCCCACATCCCGCATGCAGAATAGACCATTGCGGAAAGGAGAGTTTTGGAAATAGAGATCTGTGAAGCCGCATCCTGCATCTCGTAAGTTAAGGAAAGGAGAGTTGTAAAAGGAAATGTATGAGGAACATAATTTATAGAAGGACATTTCTGCATCCCGCCATCTCTCATCTCGGATCCCACAAGTTGATGAAAGGAAAGTTGCAGAAGGAAATTCAACCTATTAACAAAAGTCTTGGGCAGATCCGGTCTTTCAGACCATCACCAATCGAGCAATCTAAGCCCCATAATGTAATTTAAAAATGCATTGAAAGAAAACATGCACACATGCATACAATTTCAATTATACAGTGGAAGCAATTCATCCATTCAACACATTAAACATGTTCATCATATTTCATCAAGCAAATGCAAATACAAAGATTAACACATAAATACTTATCTTTGAAAGAAGCTTGTCCCACAACCAACTATGCTGCTACAACGTTCCACCTAACCATAAGCCAATGCGCTCATCAATATCTCAGCAACACTGCCACCCCCGAGCTGGGCATGATTCCCACAACGAATAAGGGAACGGTAGCAGACTCACACATAGCCAAGGATACAAAAAAAACTCAGTCAATCCAAAACAGTTGGGTTTGTCAAGCTGTACAGGAGCTGGAAAGGTTGATTGCTAAGCTAGTGAGCTCAACCCCAGAACTATGGACACCTGCACTAGATCTAGCCAGAATTCTAAAACATCTACACACCCAACAGAAGGAAGCATCCCCTTCTCTTCTACATAGTCCCTCAGGCTATGCCTTCCCTTCCAGTGCAATTCAGGGTTTGCAAAGAAGAAAACCATCCCCCTATATCTGTCTGTGAGGTTCCTTCTCACACTAGCTTTATCAAGCTAGTCAGACCCAATTTCCACTCCCCAAACTAGTTCAGGCCAAGGCAAAATATGCACGCACAACAAGATACAAAATTATGGGTATTGCATTAGCCAAATCGACTGCTACAAACCAAAAAATCATATTTATTTGTTGGCCATTCACTCCATAGCACCAAAACAGATTTCCTCAGCATGCACACTAAGAAAACAACTAAAAACGTGAAGGATAAAAACTCAGGAAGGTTCAGTAGCGTGAGAGCTCCACGTGAATGAAGGATGGATGATAAAAAAACGTCCAACGGCTCTCCAAAAACATGAGGGAAGATGAAAACGTGAATGCATGAGGGAATGGGCATACATTTTTGGGTGTTTTCTTTCCCATGAAATCATAACATGTTTTTCAAAACTAGGTGCTCTACCTAATTCGAATTTTTTCCCGTACTCTTCCCATTCCCATGCAATAACTACCTCAACCAAATTCTGGCAGAAATAAATGATTGGGGAAAAAGACAAGATATGGGTAGTTGACAGTTTTGATCGGTTTTCCCCAATGGCTCAAGGTTAAACATTCCCCCCTCCCCTATCCTTAGGAAATCATGCCCCCATCTCATTATTTGTTGCATTGACATAGTTGGTTGTGGGGTTTTAATTAAATTGCATATTTACATGATGTCCAAAATTATAATGTGTCAGCTAACACAAAATACCATCGGCGTCGATTTTAATCACCGAAACATAAAACACCAAATCGATGGTGGGGCCTTTGCCTTTAGCTCCGCACCATGATTAAATACAATATTTACATCATATATAATTTAATGCAAACGGGGTCAAAACTGGGGTGTTACATGTTGTCATAGCAACCATCCAAATCGAGTGCAGAGAGAGTTGCATTATCATATAATCCCAATTAATGATTACAGAAGAGTCCCCATATACATGGAGAGAGGGAATGCCAATCTCTTTTGTAAAAAATAATAGAGCCCAAAGAGCCAATAATTCTGCTCTGGTGTTGCTATTGTGCTCACATCCCATCTTGGTGCTCTCATGTAGGTGCTCTTATATAGTCTATGTGAAGGTATTTGAGCTTTGTTGAATGTCAGTTTTTGTTGAAGAATTTAGTTGTTCATAAACCAAAGAAATCCACCCCAATACTAGGGTTTTACCTCTATGAAAACTCCAAAAACTATGATGCCAACCAACTATCATAAAAAATTGCATACCAGCTCAAAGTTTCCACACATGTGGGCTCAAAACATTATCCAATGCTAGTGCATGAGTGAATAAGACTACGAGTGAAACCCCCATAAGCAAGCAACCCTGGGAATAGGTCAAATCACCAACTAACTACATGAATATGTGTTCCCAAGTTACCAAGTTTGAAGGACCAGGATCCATGGGTAGGATGCCTTAAGATGTGTAAATGGTCGATAAATTGAAAATAATGAGCAAGAGGTCTGCCAAGGGATGACACTAAGCTCAAGTACATGGGGGTGCAAGTCCAACAAACCATATGGAAGAATGTCAAACCACCATGACTGGAAAATTTCTACAAGAAACTAAACAATGGAAAATTTAAGGCTACTCGAGACTGCACTTTGTAATTAATGTTAGAATTTATAAACACATACTGTAGAAAAATATAATGGAAACACAATAAACTAACTGTGAAAACTTGTGATTGCTTTTCATTTCTTCTAAAAAAAATATGCTACAAGAAGCAATGAAATTCTAATTGCTCAATCGAAAAGTAAATAAATAAACCTATACCTCTGCCTTCTCTTTTATACATTGAGATGAAAAGTACATATAATGAATCTGTAGCATTATTGATTTA
>LPNX010254630.1:96279-176053 GCA_001517045.1 Pseudotsuga menziesii | reverse complement strand
TATATATCAAGCAAACATTTTGTTGTTAAAAAAATGTACTTCCTAAAAACAGATAAGGATAATCTCACATTTGGCAAAAGATTTGGACTGGTAGCATTTAGCCTAAGGTGGTGACCTTTTAGTGTATTATGATTAAGAAACACATCTTACTTGGGATAAGAGAGGATTTCTTGGACATATCTTTGCCTTTTTTGCAAAAAAGAGCACAAAACCAGAGTGTGAAATCATTGGACATTTGCTAGATACATGCCCCTATTCTTCAAAATCATAGGACAAAAATGTTGTTCTTTTGAAAGAACATATCATGTTAAAGGGAACCATGCCCTATCCATAACCAAATGGGCCCTTGATCCATTTCACAATGCCATTCTCAACAAATTGTGTAAAATCCACTTACACCTATTGGCTTGGGAAATCTAGAAAGAAAAGAACAAAAGGTTTTTTCTGCGGTCAAAGTCGAAAGAATCAAGTAGTCTATGCAATCATAAAGGATACATTCATGAAATGCTTCAATTAACATAGTGGTCCAATAAGGATTTTCAAATGAATCTCAAGATTCAAGTGACATTGACCTTTTAGATCACACTTCCCCCATTGCACATGACACTCATAAGTAGGATAGGTGGCTAGGGGAAGGCTCCATATGCATTGCCTCTTAACGAAGAATGGGACATTAAAGCATGCACTCATGACAAACAGTTTTAGCTACAACATATTTGGGAAGGGTTTTGGGGGAATAGAAAAAATGAAATAACTTTGCACATGTGACCCCTTGCACCCTCAACCATGATCGATCTTGGAGCTATAAATCTTGGTGGGTATGCCATTAAAGGGAGGATATTCATGTACACTCGTGAGGATGAGAGCATGGTGAAAGTTGATAGGAAAGATGAGGATTTATCTGCATGGATTGTTATGATGAGATGGATTCTAGGCAACCATAACTCGATATTTATTTGGTTTTATCTGTGGGTGGGTAAAGTTATGGTGGACAACATTCATAAGCTATGTAAGTTTTATGAAGTTCCTCATGTTCTAATTTATGGTATTTTGATTTAGAGTTGCGATCAACCTTAGAATCTCATGATCTTTATAAACATGTAATATTTCTAAATTTTTACGGTCCTTATGGTAAGAGGGCTCCTTGTTGCTAGAGTTTGAAGATGGGGGGCCTTTGCAGCTTTTCTTGGGGTAGTTTTTTTCTGCAGAATTATTTCTTGATCTTGCTCAGTAGTCAGTAAATAGTTGATAAGCATGGCGTATGAAGAGGATTAATTGGAATTTAGTTTAGATGAGATGGAACCCAGAATATTTGGACTTCACCAACTGACAGTATGTATACAGGGACAACAATCGATTTTTCTCAAATCCAGGTGGATTAGTTTATCTTCAGAAGTTTCAAGGCGAGCCTTTCATCTAAATTATTTCAACAGTCTTGTGAGGGTGTGGATCTAGAAGTCGTTCTTTCCTCCTTTCTTGAAATTTCATGGACTAGTCGACTGCGAAGCACAACAAGTTTCTCAGCATGGCGATGAAATAGTCAAGGGTTCATCCTCCTAGAAGAAGAGGTGTTGTTTTCAGCTGCTAAGGGTTTAGATCCTCATGGATCGTTTGTACGGAAGTTAAGTCAAGTGATCTTGATGGTTGGAAGCATTGGTTCTTTATATGGGGGTTTTGTTCAACAAATCCCTTTAATTATTGAGGAAAATTTTGTATTACCCCCCCAATAATGACATAAATAGTTAAGAAATAACTCATCTATCCTAGCTGGCCTTTTGGGAACCATCTACTTTATTAGGCACCTCGAGTTATACACAACAAGTGAGCCCTATTAGTCAGATGAGCCCAGTGAGCCTTTTAAGAGTAACCCTGAGGGCCCGCCAAATTTTCTATCAACAGGAAAATCCCTATATCATATCGGTATAGGAGGGTCGATGGCTTTCATCAATATATTTCATGTCAGTAATAAGATAAGTCAGCTACAAAATAAGTCTATCAGGTATCAAGTCTAATCCATCGGGTATCTCTTTATCTGTTAACTATCTCTTTCACTAAACGAAAGACAAAATCCTTCCACTCGGTCTACTAGATATTTAGTCAAAAACACTAGGATTTCAATGGTTTTCTCTAGTTTGAGGTCAATAGAAGATTCATAGAAATAATTGGAGGAGAGGAATGGTGAAAGTAATGGTTTAAAGGTTGGATATGACCAGGGTCGAGTGGGAGCCAAGAAAAGGAAACACATTCTAAAATTGCAGAAGAATATCCTACATCGTGAGAGACTTTCTCAGAGTTAATTATTTTCAATTATCCCCACTACAGTGCAAAGAATAAAAAATGCATGTATGAAGATATAAAGTTCAGACCTGACGGTCCTCTTACCGTGGCCTTCCCTCCGTCTTGGCGTGAGGTGGAACTCCGGTTCTCCAATTCCTAGTCCTAATTGAGCCCGTTATCTAGGTAAGGTCCACCCCTGTGCATTTAACCCCTTCCCCTCACAAGTTTGAGCAAGGTTACAGGGCCAACCTAACTATGCCTCTGTAGCTGGCTCTACTGCTCTCTCTCTCAATCTCAATCTGCAGCTAATGGCTCTCGAAACACACATGAAATGGGTGCCCAAACATGAAAACTTTGGTAGCAAGCCCGAAAAGCCCAAAATGATGATGATGGTCAACTTAGTGGGGAGAGGTTTTGCCTTTATATAGTTAAACATTTCTCAGCTGAGAGTTGAAAAGGAATCTAAACTCTCGGAGGAGAAACATTTTCGAGAGTTTAATATGAAAAATGTTGCTATAATCTCAGATGAGAAAGTTTAATATTCTCGGCTGAAAACGTTTCTAACTATGGAAGAACTCTCGGACGAGAGAATTTTAACCGTGGTTAATTTCTCGTCTGAGAAATATTACAACTCTCGGCTGAAAAAATATGTTGACTTTTTTCTCGACCGAGAAACTCAAAATTATATAAAAAAAGTGAATTGTCACAAAATTGTTTCCCAACTTCGTGTTTTCACCCATGGAGAAGCGAAGGATCAGATAAGATAGCAAAACACAAATAACTCCATTACTATGTATTGTTACATTGAGAACTGATCTAGATTTTTACCTGTATATATAGAATTGCCTTGATGTGTGCTCTAAAATTTACTTTGTCATAACAAATTACACCAAAATAGTTGAAAGATTTAAACTTCTAATAACCACATAAGAGTGTCATTAATTCAATGAATTAAATTTACCAAGGTAGAAAGCATCAACTACATTTGCAACGTTTTTTTCCTTAAACTAATTAAGAAGAAAATATTTCCCTTTTTATCAGCCATCCGGTTTCTCAGGGTTCATTAATAATATAGTATTATTTATGAAAATATTTTTCATTTTTTAACAGAGATTGTAGGAAGAGAAAATGGAATTGGAATTCAGGCAATTCTAAACATGGCGATGAGACTGGTGTTGTTGGACAGAAATTGAAACTCTTAGGTATTGATATTGAGCTTCACATTGAGTCTCCACTGCCTCCAGAATGGAAACAATGTTTATACCTTCAGGTTTCTTTCCTTCTTCTATTTTTTTCTTGATTACATATTGTGTTTCTCTTTTATTCACGGTTTCTTTTGTTGGTTATTGAATTCATCAATGATTGCATTGTAGATAGGGAAAATATATTATTACAATTGAGGCACCAAAACGAACACTTGGCATTATCCAAGAGAAACAAGTCCAATTTCTAGATGTCAGCCTATGCAGTTGGACCTCCAAATCAATCTTCCAGAAAACGATTAGATATGGAAGCAGCAACAAGAGGAAGAACTTGCAGCTGGAAGGAAGAACTTGTTTGAGCTCTTTGATAAAAATAGAGCAAAAATGGTTGCAGTGGCCTCTGCACATTGTCACATGTTTGTGATGTTTTAGAACGATTTTCCTACATACCCCAACTGCAAATATGTGGACCTTAATTTGGCATTTAAAAAGAATAATATTATGCCACCTAGGTAGACACTCAGTATGCTTGATTATGATCATGACACTATATAGGACACAAAGTAACAACGAATAAATGCATTTTGGAGATTTGTAGATTTGAATCTTATGTTGTTTTATGACAAAAAAAATATGCAATGATATTTCAGCAGGCTCTGCTTAACATGGCATGCATGGTAATACATTTGTTGATACATAAGGCATTTTCTTACCCATCCCTTGTTGGGTTTGCAATGACATGATGGTGAGGATAAAATTTCTCAAACCGAAACCTAGTGGTGCTTTGGGTTAAGTGATGAGAACTATATTGTTAGATAATGACCACATTATAGATAATCTAGGCGCAATAATAAATAACAACAAGTGAAGATAATTAAGTGTATTACTCTCTTAGCCTTCAATGCATAGTTTGTGACATTCTCTTTATTTGCATCAACGCTTTATCATTTTTTATTTGACCAAAAAGTTGTCCATTGCATCTTTGATAGTGAATATTTTTTCTTGGAATCTATACGTGAAGTGAAAAACCCAAATTTTTTGTCATCTTATTGTTTTCTTCATGGTATTTCAATAACGAGGAGGGAACACTTCATGGCATCGATTTGACTATTCTCTTTTTTACTTCATCACGTTTACTTTACTCACTGTTTATTTTATTTTTCCTTTTGACGTTCCATTGTACCTTTTGATGCAATTGCTAGTTTAAAATAAACCTTCTTTAAAACATATTTACTTATTTCAATACAGCTCTGAAAAACTTACATCCATACACATGATGTTTTACCTGTATGTCATATTCTATATTCTAGTATTGATTCTTTGAAATTCCATGTAGCATTTTCCCTCATTGCTAGTAACATCTTCTGACCAAGAGAAAAACTTACTATCTTTAGACATCACATGGTGACCAGTATGCTTTAAAAAACTACATTTTTATACTTAAACCTCAACAATTCTATGAATATCACATTTCTATATTCAATCAAATGAAAATTGAAAGGGACTTTGAACGAGCCTTGAATATCACTTATTTTCTAGATTTAATCAAATGAGAATTGAAAGGGACTTTGAAGTAGCATGGTATAGGAAAAGTAAAGCTTCACAAAGTATTTCATGGGAAAGGTGAAATATCACAAAATTCTTAGGATTAATGGACACGATATAAATATTCGATAAGACTAATAGGAAAATAATGATGAGAAAATAGTTTACTCTATCTCAAATCAACTTTCTTTAAAAATATGTTCATTTATTTCAACACAATGAAGTTGAGAATTTTTATTATTATTTAAAGTAATATCATGAGCTCGGTGTTTGTAGCATCATCTAGTGAAAGAAAAAGAAACTAGAAAATTTGGACATCATAGGGTGATGAAGTATACTTTCAAGGTTTGGCCATCATCTTGACTTCCAAAGATTGTCTTCAAGCTGATGGCAAGGGTTTGGCTATCATCTTGTCTGGTTTTCCATGCATTCTATACTTCTCTCTATTTATCCACCCGGCGTTTCCATGGCTGCTTGCAGCCCTGACTCTCCATCATGAGGTGTTGCGGATGGGTGGTATTTATTGACTCCTGTCTCACCGCTCCTCTCTGGTTTTGGCTCTTCTGGCGGTATTTGTGGGTTTTTTTTCCTGGGTTTGGTCCCATCTTTTCTGTTTCCCTACGGTCGTGGTCTGGCTCTGCTCAGGGCTGTTTGTGGTTCTCTTTTGGTTTGCCAAAGTTTTGCTCGGGCTCTCCTTGGTTTTTACTGCAAGTGGGTGTTCCCTGCCTTATCCGTCTTGTCGACCCTTTTGCTCTTGGTGTTGTGCTGGGTTATCTGTCCCTTTCTTGTTCTCCCCGGTCTGGATTCAGCCACTGGAGTCCCTCCTCCTGCGCAAAGGACTAGTACCAACCAGTGAATTAAAAAGTGGGAATTATTGTTTGGTTTTCTTGCTGGATCTTGTCAGCCAAGATGGTGATGAGTCGATGGTTTGCTTGAGTTACTTCTGCTGGAGCTTGATCTTTGGCTTGTTTTATTTTGTATTTACGTCATTTTTCTCATGTTGTCACCTTTCTGAGGACCCATGATTAGGGTTGACCTTGCTCTCTGTCACCATCGAGACTTTTTGCGAGATCTGTACTTCCCTACTTGGGTTTCTTACACACACTCTTTGCTGTGCAGTTGACCCGCTCCTTCGGGAGGTTTTCTTGTTTTTTCTGCTCCTGTTTCCTCTTTTGGTCCCCCTCTTCTCTGCTTCTCCCGGTGTTTTTTCATCTTTCCCATCTTGTGGAGGATTTGACCTGGGCCTTGCGGGTTTTGTTTCTTTCTCTGTTTGGGAGCATAAACCTAGGGCTTGGTCTTACTTTCTCCTCCCTGGCAAGGCCTTTGACTTCTGTTCCCTAGGGTTTGTCGGGTCTGTCCTTTTTCTTCTCAATGTTGGGATTTTATCATGAGGCTCCCCCTAATTGTTCGACTCTTCCTCCGTTGAACATTCTTCGCCATCGGAGAAGGTGGTCTGCTAAAGCACACAAGGTACTCAAAGGCAAGTTTTGGTATGTTTTGGGTCGGGATATATACATGGATCGTGTGCAAGCTCTCTGTTCACAAGCACTAGTAGGCAGATTGGAGTATTGCCAGCTTGGAAAGAAGGATTGGAGCGTGTGGGCTTTAGAGCACATGAAACCACTCCTTTCGTATGTCCCAACTATCATTTTACTGGCTCAGGGATGGATTGTTTTCGTCTTCTTAGAGGCTACTCATGCCACGATTATTTTGAACTCAATGTGGAGGATCAGAGAAGGCTCATTGGTCCTGATTCGATGGCATCCCCACTTTGACCCTTTACGGGAACGCATTAAGAAGAGGCATTTATGGGTTTTGTTTCCCTCTTTACCTTTTCCTCTCTAGAATCATCCTTTGCTGGAAGGTGTTGTAAATACGATTGGCCAGTTCATTGCGCTGGAAGATGACTTTATGCTCTCCTTGGACAAGAGGATGGCGAAAATCTTAGTGGAAATGGACATTTCTGATGGTCTTCCGGCAGAGATTCAAATTCTATGTCAGGAACGTCTGATTTCTCAGTGGCTGGACTATCTCAATATCCCCTTCCACTACAGTCATTGTCGGGATGTGGGGCATCTGAGGAGACATTGCCCACTTTTTCTTCAGGGAGAGGTGCACCCTACCTTACTAAGCTCTTCATCGCCTAGGAGGCCTTCATCTTCTCACCAGAGGACTTCTGCTCTTCGCACACCCATTTCGAAGGGTTCTCCTGCTTCTAAAGGTATTTATTCAAACACATGCTCTCTTTTTAAGGATGCATCTGATCAAGAAATTCTCTTGCTGGACTCCTTGGAGCATGAGGTCTCGCACTCAATTCCTCCTGTGGAACTCTCCCTTGAAGTTCCCCTTCCGACCCATTTATCGGATATACGTCCTGACTGTACTGTTGGCTCTCCCTCCCTTCCCTCATCCTCGCCACCTATTATCTCTATGGATCCGACACCGTCTCCTGGGTTGATTCCCTTTTTTTCTGACTCTGACTTTCCTCCTTTGGTGGGCTCGGGCCCTCGTGTCAGCACCCCGCCCCTTCACAGTCCAATGCGCTCTCCTTCCTTTGTTGATCCCTCCATCCAGAAATTGCTTGAGATTTTTACAGCAAATACTCCTCTCATACCCTCTGTCCTTCCTATGGACTCCATTCGTTTTGAGAATGTAACCATCTAGAAGAAGAAAAGAGCCCCGCAGGGTGCTCCTGTTTTGACCTCTGATGCCATCCTATATACACCTCTGTCTACTCGACTGAAAAATGCGGCGAGGCATCCACTGTTATCTCCTACCCAGGCCCTTAGAGCACAGTCCCCTGATTCTGGTGGTTCTTAATGATTATTCTCTCCTTAAATGTTAGAGGCCTGGGGGGCTCGGCCAAACAAAAGAGCCTTCGACATCTTTTTAACACTCATGCGCCTGATATCATCCTGCTTCAGGAAACGATGAACAGTGTATACCTTGCTTTGCTGGCTTTCTCCAAACTCTGTCCTGGATGGAAATTTTGTGCCACTAGTTCTAAGGGCCTCTTGGGAGGTCTTCTCTCTGGTTGGAATCCTCACAAGGTCAGATGCAAAGCCTACAAAACTTCAGCTGGCATTCTCCTCGAAGCTAGTTTTAGAAACTTTCACACTCCACTGTCCATTCTTAACTGTTATGGCCCTTACTTGCATTGTGAACTTTTCTGGACTAGGGTTGCTCAGGGGGGTCTCCTTTCTATCCCTAACCTTATACTTGCCGAAGACTTGAATCTCACACTGAACGCATCAGAAATTTGGGGAAGCAAGGCTCTTATTGACCCTCTAGGACCCTTTTTTTCTCAACCTTTTGCTGACTATAACCTGTTGGGTGTTGCTCCTCCTTGTGTCAGGCATACTTGGCGTAATGGGAGAACTTAGACCGAGGGTATTTGTAAAATATTGGATAGATTTTTACTCTCTTCGAACCCTCCTGACCTTCTCCCCCGTCACAGAGTTTGGTCACTACCCTCTGTCATTTCTGACCACTACCCTGTCTTTTTTGAGTGGAAGGAAGATTCAGCCACTTCTTTCTTTCCCTTTAAATTCAATCATTCTTGGCTTTCAAATGAGGATTTTGTCACCCTGGTAAGAGATGTATGGCCTACACTAGCATAGGGTGAAATTTTTCCTCCTATGGAGGGTCTCTCAAAGAAGCTTCGCTTACTTAAAATAAGGGTAAAAAATTGGACCTTTGAAAAGTCCCAGGCTATGAGAGGCTAGATCATGCATATTGAGAATAAAATTCAGGATATTTTGGGGTCCACAGCCTCTGGTCTATTAAGCTCTTTAGAGAATCTTAGGCTCTTGACCTTAAAAGAGAAATTAAAAAAGCTGTTGGATCATGAGCTTACTTCTGCTAAGCTACAAAGCAGAATGACTTGGGAAACCTTAGGTGATTCCAACACCAAGTTCTTCCACTCGGTTGCTTCAGCCTGAAAGAATCAAAATGCTATATGGGGTCTTCAGGATGAGCAGGGGGCTGCGATTGAGGATGAAAAAGGCTTAAAATCCCTGGGTGTTCGACATTTCTCGAAGATCTTCACAGATGATGGAATGACCAACTTTGAAGCTCAGATGAAGGTAATTCATTTATTTCCTTCTTTCATTCAGCGTCAGGAGGACTTTGATTGTTTCAACTGTCAAATATCTATGGAAGAAATAGAGTTTTCTTTGAAATCCTTTAAAAAGGATAAATCTCCTAGACTTGATGGATGGCCAGTCGAGTTTTACTTGGCTTTCTTGGATATTCTTGGAAATGATCTTCTTCAGTTGGTTGAGTTCGCCAGGATGGAGGGAAGAGTTCTTCCCTCTCTGAACTCTACTTTCATCGCTTTGATCCCTAAAAAATAAAATCCCCTTACTTTCACTGACTTTAGACCCATTTCACTCTGCAATTTTGTTTATAAGCTCATTGCAAAAATTGTTTCTCTACGCCTTAAGCCCTTTCTGGATAAGTTCATTTCCCCTCAGCTATTTGGATTCTTGAAGAATAGAAAAATATCTGATCCCATTGCCATTACTCAAGAAATCCTTCACTCTGTAAAGACCAAAAATAAGTGCGCCCTTATACTCAAGATTGATCTGTCAAAATATTTTGACAGGGTTGACTGGTATTTTTTAAGACTCGTCCTTCCTCAAATTGGAGTTCCCCTGATTGGTGTAAATTGGATAATGGGCTATTTATCATCAACTAACTTTGCTCTGCTTGTAAATGGCACCCCTTCCAGTTTTTTCACTGCCTCCCGAGGCATTAGACAAGGTTGCCCGTTATCACCGTTACTGTTTATTCTTGTCATAGAGGGACTCAGCCTATTAATCAAGGATGCTAGGAACAATGGGTTTATCAAAGGTATCAAAGTTTCTTCCCAACTCTTCTTCACCCATTTGTTGTTTTTTGATGATGTAATACTTTTTGGAGCTAGATCTTTCAAAGAATGGGAAGCATATAAAATCATACTGGATACCTTCTGCGCGACTTCAGGGATGAGTATTAATTTGGATAAATCCCGTTTCTTGTTTAATAATGTGGATGTTGGGGTATTGAACAGGATCACAAAATCCCTCTCTTTTAGTTATGCACATATATCCATGGGCTTCAAATACCCGGGCTTTTTTTATCAAGCCTCTTGGATACAGGGTGAAAGACTAGTTTTGGCTTATTATAAATTTTGAAAGAAAAATCCAGCATTGGACCCTCCCTTTACTATCTCTGGGGGGCAGACTTGTCTTAATTAAGGCGGTCCTGTCTAGTATGCCGGTTCATTGGATGGCCCTGATCCCCTTACCTTCATCTATTCTAGATAAGATCAGGTCTCTGATTTTCTCCTTCCTTTGGGGATCGACACCTGCAAAAATATCCTACCACTTGGTTGATTGGAAGGTTATCTCAAAACTGACCTCTTTGGGAGGCTGGGGCATCAAGCATCGTGGATGGTTTAGCCTTTCTCTTCGATTAAAAAGCTTCTGGTCGGCTTTGACTAGGGATGGGTTATGGAACAAACTTTCGACTAAGAAATATCTCAAAAACCTTTTAGTGGTTACTTGGATCCGCAGAAAAGTTTTTGCTATGCATCATGCCTATGTAATCTGGAAAGGGTTTTTACAAACCTTGTCTTGGCTCGGTAATGGTATTACTTGGAAATTTGGGGCAGGAGAGGAGGTTCGTATAGGCATTGATCCGATTATGGGTACTGGAACCCTCATGATCCTGCCTTAGGAGCTTCATGACTACCTAGAGGATTTTGGCATTGTCACTCTAAATTAGGCTCGAAACCACACTGCTGGAGCTAGCTGTTATTGGTTTACAGCCGATGATCTGGATCTGGGAGGTGAATGGAGGCACTTGTGGAGCAACTACATTGTGGGTCTTGAATACGGCCGTATCAAGTTGACACACCAGATTGACTCTCTCATCTGGTCTTTTGATAAATATGCTGGTGATATCTCTGCCACTGTTGGGTATGATAGTATTACTCATCACTATCATGACCACTCTTTGGTCCATTATAAAGTATTGGACTACATATGGATCCTCAAATTTCCATACAAGATACGTTATTTTTCTTGGCTGGTAATTATGAATCGTGTACTTACATGGGATAGCTTACAAAGACGTGGCTGGCAGGGTCCTGGATTGTGCTCCCTTTGCAAAAGGAATGAAGATATAGTTCAACACCTCTTCTTAGAATGCTCGGTATCTGCTAGTGTTTTCCATTTCTTTAATGAGCAAAAGGGTTTTCCTCACCTTTTATTTTGCTCGATCGGAACTTTCTTGGAACTCTGGTTTAAATCTACCATGGTTCACTCTGAATGCAGATACTTAGCTCTCTTTATATTTTGGAGCTTGTGGAGGTACAAGAACCTTTGTCTTTTTTAAAACAAGGTGCTCTCCTTTGCAACAATCATTCACTAGGTTCAAGCTCTTTGTACTCTCTATCTTGTACCAGCACAAAAGAACAAGATCAGAAATTATGGACAAAGCCCCAAGCTCACTTTCCCGTGTGGTTTTTTTTATGGGGCAGCTGCTGATGATCGTGGAGGAGCTGGCTTTGTGCTTCATATATCAGTCTCTCATTTTCTCAGCTTCTTTCTTGGATGCGAAAAAAGTACCAATACTAGAGCTAAACTACTAGCTCTATGGGTCGTTCTTGTTGTGCCTAAACTATTGGGGATCCCACTTCATTCCACTTTTGGTGACTCACTTGTCATAATCAATTGGGCAAACATGTTGTCCTCTCTGGATACTCCTGGACTGAAGCATTGGTGTGAGGATACTAGATCTCTTACTCACTGTTTCCCTCATATGACTCTCAGTCATATTTATCGTGAGCACAATCAGTAGGCCGACAGTCTCTCCAAGAAGGCTCTTATTTTGGATCCTGGGTATGGTATCTTCTCGGAATCTATTGATGGAATGATCTTAGATCATGGAAATTTCAAGCTCTTTTGAGCTTTGTGCCGAGACTCTGTCCCTTTTTTTTTGGCACATATTCAGTTTATGTTTTAGTCAGATCACGAGCAATCTTGGGATGAGACTATTGGCTTTCTGATTTTGCTCACTGATTTATTAGACTGCTTGTCTATCCTCCTTGTCTTTGAATTATACATTGATGGAATATCTTATGGTATTAGTCTTGGTGCCTGCACCATGAGGGCTCATTTACATGCCTTATGATCTCATGCTCAGATCTCTATGTATCTCTTTGAGTTTGTTGTGTCCTTTGTTGGTGTGCTGTGGGATCCTCTTTAGTCTATTCACATCAAAGATGCATGTTTTGTGAGGCTGCCATGTATAAGATGACTTTTGATTCTATATGAATAACAAAATCTGGCATTTTTTCTGCTGAAAAAAAGAAGTATACTTTCAAAAACTATATTTTCCTAGTTCTAACAAACCAATCTTGCCAATTCCATGAATATCAATCATTTAATAATATTATTCTCGTGACAAGATTGAGTTTAATGAGAATTGAAAAGGACTTTTAAGGAACAATGCAAAGGAAAAGTAAAAGATCACAAAGTACTCGATGGGAAAAAGTGAAAAGTTAAAAAACTATTGGGGTTAGTAAACATGATATAAATATCCAACAATGACAATTTGCAATTGTAACTTGAAAATTTCTCACAACGGGTGTCCTTCACTTACAACGCATTTTTATGATGTTTTTTCATCCGGAAAAATGGTGGTTTGCCTTCTTCACATGGAAGATTATTTTTTATAATTTTAAGGAGATAGGTTTGTACATATTGACCCGTCATAACAAAGCAGAAAAGGTAGGAATCTCCTTGATGTGAAGTCTTGGCTCATATCGACCTATGAGTTATTGGTATATGTAGCTTGGGGGTTGTTGCATATACTCTTGGGAGATTGCTAAGTTTATATGGTAAAAAAAAATATGATGAAGCTTAGTATGATATCTTGTGGCAATCTCTATCTTCCTAGTTAGAGGTACAAATTATTTCTGGATTTTCCTTCTATGACTTCACTTTCAATCATGGAAACTTGGTTCTCCTCCACTACGGATGTACACTGGTTTAGCTTGTATGCTTGGTTAGAAATCATGACTAGTTTTGGTGTACAAACCTCCGATCGACATGTTGATAAAAGGTTGTATAGTTTCCATGAGCATGCGGCTTGGCTGAAATATCATTTTGGTTGGATCCCTTCTGTCTATCTGCATTGCGTCTTCCGTGTTACCTTGATCTCTAGTTCTTTGACTGACATGGTTAGCCTCAATAAAATTGAGCGTAGGACTCTTTTTGGACCTAAACGCTCGCACATGCCCCGCATTAATGTTGAGTAGGAGAAAGCAAAATATTTCTTTAGTGGCATTGTCTTCCCCCCTACGCAGAACCAAATTTATCACATGGAAAACCAAATCAATAGTAAGCATGAACTTCTAACACTTGAGGAGCTAGTTACTTATAATGGCCAGATGGAGGATGTATTGGGAAACTCCTACACCAAAGATACTCACTACTTGAAGACTGTGGCTCTCCTCTAGCACACAAAAATGCTTCTAGAATGCATGCTTATAGACAATGTTAAGGCATGCTCGGAAATGGGGACCAGGGCCTCAATCTCTCGGTTTGTATTAACCGAATGGAAAATTGGCTCCTTAAAATTATCAAGGGTCAAATGGAGTTGTATGCCAAGCTAAATGTTCTAGCTCACAAGGTCACACCAAAGGTTTTTAAAGAGAACGTCTCTCTAAAAAAAAGTTGGGTTAATTTTCCTTCGGGAGTTAATTTCCAGGAAGGCGAGCGAGGCAACTATAGAGGTCACTAGTTCGAAGGTGAAGCCCTCCATTATTATCTCTGATAATACTTATCTTTATCTATTAATTTCCCTCCATGCAAGTTTCGTACTTATCTGATTAGTTAGTTTTTTTTCAAACTTTGTTATATTGAATTTTGTAGCTAGTAACCTCAGCCTGTGGGGATGTCTGTCTTTTCACCTATAACATTAAGGTATGTGTAGATAGCGATATAACCATCAATCATAATCTTAGACTTGATGTTATTTTTAATAACAATTATAATTGGAGGTTAATTATTAATCTATAACGAGGTGATTGGTATGGTTTCCCATAGAAAGCAAGTCGCCTCAACATCTATTTCTTCTTTTTGCTAATATAATCTAATACAATCCGAATTTAAAAAATGGTTACAGAAAATTAATGATGAGAATAATACTTTGGTACAAAGGATATATAAAAGTGATATTTTAGTTTAAGAATATTACTCTGGTTGAAGTATTAAAAACAAGCTTTAAATATAAGAAAAGGACAAAAATATAAATAGCAAAATAACAAGAAAAAATATTATAATATAAAGAAATGGAGATTAATTTTCATAAATCAAAGTGCTTTAATACCTCTTTAGTTAATTCAGTGCGAGATGATCTTGTAATGAGTTAGAATTCGGAGACTCAATTTTGTAGTGTTATACCATGTTAAATTTAATAAAACAAAAATGCTTACGAAAGCACGTTTACCATCTAGATTATATGAACATTGATTCATGAAATCAAAGTTCTTTAATATCCCTTAATATGTTTAATGGATTTTGGAAAATTTTATGGTTAAAGTTTCTATTGATTTTGTAGAATTATAATTTCTAACAAAATTCTTATTAGATTAGTGGAATTTTTTTGAGAAAAAAGTGGTTGAGTTTATTCTTATAAATATATGTTTTTATTATTATGTTTAATATGATGGTGATAATAAGATCAAGATTCTTATTTTATATATACTATTAACTCAAGGCTAACTACTACATTAATTATGTTTCATTAAACCACCTTCTAACAACTATATTGATGGGGAACCATTAAGTCAACTTTTGATAACCACATTAATGATAAACCATGAGAGACTTTTATCAGAAACAATTGATGTCAACTAAACCAAGATTATAACAAATATGTACTTAAGTATTAATTATATCAACAAGATAATGTTCCAAAACAAAAACAAAAAGAAAAACGATATATGGCAATAAAGAACAAGATGAGATACATAGCAGCAATTCCCTACCTTTAATGTTTGTTTTATATTGACTAAAGAAGCAAGATTTTAGCAAGGAGCAAGCACAAAGATAGGATCGTTGTTCTATAGAAACATTGGTTTGTTTCAGCAACTAATGATTACATTCTTTGAGGCTTTAAAGTATCAAACAATGATCGAAGTTGAAGAATGGAAAAATTCTCACATGTTATGTTTAAGCATCTTACTAGGGATCTAAAAGAAAAAGAATAATTATGTGGATCAAAGTTGATGAAAGCATTATGTAGTTAGTAAGTGTGTTGATAGGAAGCATGTTAGTGTAGTGGATGTGGGAAGTCCAGGTGTGAGAGTAATTGGATTATGATTAAGCACATTCTCTCCAACAAGCGCAACGGGATGGCTAAATAAATAACGCAATGATTTGGTTTCTATGGAATACAATATCAAGCTTTGCAAGAAGTAATTTGAAGCAAGAAATATGTGTGATCACATTGCGTTGGATAAGATTGAACCAACATTATATTGGATCGTAGAGACAAAGGAACTAAATAACGCAATGATTTGATTTATATGAACTACAATATCAAGCTTCACAAGAGGTAATTGGAAGCAAGAAATAGGTGTGATCACATTGTGTTAGATAAGATTGAACCAACATTATATTGGATCGTAGAGACAAAAGAACTAGCTTATTGAGATGAGAAACTCACTCGATTAAATGGAGGGAGGACCTCTCGATCATACCAACGTGAGTTTTATGAATGAAAAATAGTGTATGTGAATCTCCACATATAAAGGGAGAATGTATATGTTTATTATTATACGATGCACTCTCGATCAAACTGTGTGGATAATGACCTTGAAATATGGTTGTAATTCCAAGAGTAATTGATGAGTGAATGATGGTAGTGATTCGATGAGATTTAATTGTGAGAATCGTAAGTAATGATCGCCTAATGATTCCCTAATAAAAAATTTGTTGATAAATCTCGGTTTTTTTATGCTTAGGTTGACTATTGATGTGTTCTTAATGGTTGAAACCTATAAATAGATTTCATGTCTTTATAAGATTACCAGGTGATTGACTAGTTCATGATGGAGTAAATTATGTTTGTTATGATAACAGCATTGACTTTAATGATTCCATGTAATGTTTATTTCATCATCCAGATTCATTGATTTAAAACTCATAACATAGATGAATGTCTCCACACGTACGCCTCCACACGATAAAAACATGGATGCTTCCACATGGTAAATAGAGTTCATATCTCTTAGTTTTGCAGGTGGGATTGAGGTGATTTGGATTCTTAAGGGAAGTCAATGAAATAATAAATCATATGTTACAGCCCAATGTTTCAAATGTCATTAAGTGAATGTGCCTGATTCTTTCATGGTGAATGGATCAGTGAAATTCATCGGGCGTCGTCCAGTAAGTTCAATGGTGCAAGTTCAATTGTTTGGTGTTCCTCTCATTGAAATAGGTGGGGGAACATAGTGAAATTGAACCCTCTTGGTGGTATCTTCTCCCAAGTTCAACTGATCCCGTAGTACCCCCCATTTATTCCTAATGAAAAAGCTATAGAAATATGCCATATGTGTTTTGTACATCAATGCACCATGGTGTGAAACTCATCGGGTTGATAAAACTACTAGGTTTAGGTCCCTGCATGTTATTAGATAATGGGTGCAACTATTTTTTTATAGGTTTGGGATAGGAGTCAAATGAAGAAGATAAAAGATATTTTTTGACTCCTTGTCTTGTCAGACACTTGTCCAAGAATAATGCCTGGTGATCTTAGTGAATGGACCTGATTAATAGCCCAGGTCTTGTTTTGAAACAATAAGTGTTGTTTGATAAGAATGAAATACTAATTCCTAGGGTTAGGGTTGGACTAAGGCCATAACAAAATCTTGGTCTTATGGTTTTTTGTAGTTCAATCAATGTGAAAACCACTTCTTTCTCCACCCCATGATATATTGCAAGATTAGCATCCAAAAAAATAATAATATTTAGAGAACCCGATGTTTGTATCTAAGGGAACCTACCTAATCAGTGGAGCAGCAAAATTGTAAGTTCATTGTTTCGATGGAGATTATGTCTTGGTACGCTTCATAATTCTAGATTATTTGTGAGCTCAACATTCCTAACATTATTATTAGTAAGAATGGCATCTAATTTAGGTCTACTTATGTGCAAGAGATATTGGTAAGATACCACATAAGTTATAACCCATAAAATTACCATAGCTAGAAGCAATAGTAAAGCCAAAATAACAAATGAAATACTTGTTCACAAAATTAATCACACGGACAAAGAATTTGTTTCAATTATAGATTCAAGATACACCTGATGAGTCTCCATGTGTTGAACGCTTAACATGGCCATAAGTGCATATGTTTCCCCCTTGTTTATTGGTTCATTTTACAAGAACTTAGATTCCTGATTATGTCGAAGGTTTAATGTTAAATTTCATAGATGCTTGGTGTTATGGATTTAGGATCATTCACTTTCCCCATGACTTGAAAAATACACCAAAGGACATGTTCTTATGATTTGAATAAGAAACGAGACTCGAGTCTACAATAACTTTAACTTATTATAGTCGGATAGTTCCACATGGTGGCATTTGCGAGAACAACGACCACCCACAGGATGAAAAGAAAACATGACCAAAATACAACATGTGGACTCCATGCACCACCAACTCTATCACCCATGTGTCATCTTCGAGCTCTACTTGAGAAACATGACCAGAAGACAACATACTTTGAGATCTTGAGAAGAAACAACTCATGCATAAATGACATTCCTTTGTCCTAGAAGCAATATGTTATCATGAAAATAAACATAGTAGAGAGACATAACATCTAGATTACATGTTCCTGGTTTGTAAAAAGACAAATGCGAGCATAAATTTGAGGAGAAAAAATGAATATTTGGAGCTCGATTCACCTTTAGATACCATACAATCAGTTGTGTCATTTTAAAAAACAAACCATTTAAGTTTCATTGCATTAATATTTGTTTGGGCAAGGACTGGAGTTAGATATGGAAGGACTAAGCAATCTTTCACTAGAATAGTAAGTTAAAAAATTGAAAGTCTACCTGCGTGGGAAGGAACACATGACTCTATGGACATATACTATATATATTAAACTTGATTTAATCAAACTATCACTTCTCAATTCTTAAAATGTTTAGATCAGTCGAATCGAGAAAGAACAAAGGGTGATGTGAGAAGTGAGCGATGAGGAGGTAGCCAGTTTGAAGAGTGGGTCCATTTTGTAGGTTGCCTAGTTGGAGGCTTAAGAAATGCCCTATGTCCAGACTCAACATTTTTCATTTCAAGTTGTGGGAATCGTGTTCCCAAGGTATCTATTCTTGCTTTTCAACTGACACAATTTTATCTAGATTAAATTTTGAGATTCATTTGTCAAATAGACACCATTGTTGATGTTGTAATAGGCCTACAACATCAACTAGGTGTTGTAGAAAAATATTGCACAACAGTGAATCCTTCCCACTTGGTGAGGGGAAAGGCCTTGTAGGATGCAACAAGGCCTCAGTATTAGGTGTCCCTTTGTTGGTGGGGAGTGCTCCAAGTGATCCTGCAAATGGTTGTTAGTGAAATCAACTAAAAAAAAAGAAAATGATAACAAAAATTAAACAAAGCATAATGGGGGAGAAAAAATGCAAACTACAACAACCAATAGGTGCCAAACCACTTGAATGTTTCCCAATGGTTAAACATGTACAACACCTTGGAGATGTGAGCTCCAAATGGAGGAAAACTATCTCACTAAGAGTGTTATTTGATATCAACGACGCGGGTATTCCCATGCTCGTGAAGGTTTCTAGAAGGGATACAAAATGAAGAGACCAAGCGGTCTATAATAAACTATTGAGACATGGATGAAGGAAGCTTCAAACCATGTGAGAGCACATGAACTTAGAATGGATGTCAATGGTTCCAACGAAGCAAAATTGTTGATAATTTGAAGAAACCCATGGGGGTGGGTGTCCAGAATAATGGTGAAGTCATTGTTATGAAGTATGCTATGGATTCATTGCATACTTCATAGCATACTTCAAAATGAAGAGACCAAGGGCTCTATCATGAACTATTGATACATGGATGAAGGCAAATTCAAACCATGTGAGAGTACATGAACCTAGAACGGATGTCAATGGTTCCAAAGAAGCAAAATTGTTGAGAATTTGAAGGAGCCCATGGGGGTGGGTGTTCGAAATACCTGTGAAGTAATTGAGTGGGGACTGCATTGTATCAGAGATGTTGCTATCATGATTTTCAAATGTGAATAATGCAACGTTTGAAATGTACAACTCCCCTTGTTGTGATAAAAGTGTTGACATCAAGCATAGGGGAGACCACTACATTAGGAAGCACTAAGGAATCTCCCTATGTAGGTTGAGGCAGTCCTTTATATTGATTGAAAGGAATCCTAAGGTACCACTGTAACCACTACAACTCTCAGAGTATAAGGTGTTGAGGTTGATGAGAGTTTAATTGTTTGATAAGACGAGGGTCTTATTCTATGAACCAAGATCATGTTGTAACCAATGGTGATATTGACTGACCTGACATAAGACTAGATAATAAGCACATGGATCATAAATTCCTTTGATCAATGTAAACTTAGGGAGTAACTGACAATAGCATACTTCAAAGTGTAGGGATAAATTGTAACAGAGGGAGACAAACTGCAAATGAAGGGTGTTATGGGTGACACATTAATAAGGGCATAGTGATTGACAAAATTGACTATGTTGGGTAGGGAGACTCAATTACATCGATCAAAGGTGACCAGGGGGTTGTTTCCAAAAGAATTGAGACTTACCACGGTTTTGAGAGTATCGAGGAATTATTTGTACACAAAGAATAATTGGCGGGGTCTCCACAATTTTGGGCATGTCGGGGGACCGATTTGATCATGGGTGAGACTCCCACAATTTTTGCTGAGTCAAGGAGTCGATTTGGACGATGGTCCAGGTTCCCACAGTTTTGAGTGGGTCATGGAACCTTTTCCAAAATGAAGTGAGGGTTTTGTTGCAAACACGAAGATGGGTGCCCCATAATCAATGCCATGCAGAGTGTTCCTACGGGAATAACTGGATAGAATTGGGTACTTCATAGGGCAGGGGACCCATTGGTGTCTTAAGGGGGTGATGATACAAAGAATATTTGTGGAGGGTTGAATGCTCATGGAAGTATGAGAAGGCCATGATAAAACTTGCTTGTATCCTATGCTGAGGGATTTAGTGGCATGAATTGTTGAAGGCGGGGGAGTAAATGCACAATTATGAAATCATTGGCTTTAGGTGGTTTGTTTCAAGGGGGGATTCCTCAAGAATTGTGGGGGGGTCGAAACCATGGGAATCCAATAATGTCGGGGTTCACAATGGTGCAAACATCCATGAGGAAAATGTGTGATTCACATAAATGACGTTGATGGCACATCAAGGCTGGAATTTTGGTGACTTTTTGGGATGGATTCTTGTTCTTATAATGCAAAAATTATGGCAAGTCTATGGTTATCAGAGAGGACAAAGGGTGATGATAGGACAATTATTTGATAATACATATGGTAAAACTCTTACATCATTGTCGACGGTGGTTGAAAATATTCATGTTTTGGTGAAACTCCTGCACACATAACGTAGGTACCCAAGTATAGTAAAGGTCATAACCAAGGTATTTACAATGCATAAATAATCATTAAAAACATAACGTACCTAAGGTGTGTATCCAACCCTTGATTGGAGATCCACTGATGTTTAGAAAACATGTGATAGATGTGGTGGATCTGGATCTTCATCAAAAAACAACGAAACCTCACTAGTGAGTATACTAGACAGGTTGGATACATTCTCAATGGTATCGGCTAAAGTGGTAACAACTTGGTCTATGAATGATTCTTTTGCAGATTACGTCAGGTGAAGAAGTTGGTCTTATAGGAAAATGTGTTCGAGTAAAACATCTCACTTAGCATGTAAAATGGGGAACTTAAACGACTAATGGGAGGTCTCACCGCAAGAGTAGCATGGGCGTGATCCCCTGGATGGCATAAGTCTTAGTTTTAAGAGGGGGGTTGTATGTGGAGGTGAGTATGTATGATTGGGAATCATATGGTTTTGTTTCCCATAGAAGGTGCACCCATTGTGTTGGATTTTGTGGGTGATATAAACAAGGTGTGGGGAAGTAGGTTTCTCAAGAGTGGATGATGTGGTGGATAGAACTGGTGTGGTGACCTCAATTGTAACAACATTGATGAAAGACATTTAGTGTGGAGAAGCAGGACTTTCCACCAAAGGTTGGGTAAGACGAATGGTCGCTAAGGCATTCCGAAATTGAGGGAGATTAGGGCAATGGTGTGTATATTTCCCAAACTGAGAGAAAATAGAACACACTTTGTTGGTGTGTAAGGATTTGACTTAGGCATCAAGGGGGTGGAGGTGCCCCCAACGACAACTTAGGATTCACATGGGACACTGACTGGTGTGTTAAGTAAATTTTGGTGTGTTTGTCACATGGGCTTGTTGACCACATAGGGCACATGGCGGGGTGATCTGCATAGTGGGAATATCATGCAAGATGGGGGTCTTCAACATTTGGTTTGTGGCACATACAGTGTTAGGCTTAGTGGATCCTAATGTAGACTCAGGATCTTGGTTGTTTGTGATGGGGGATTTCAACTTAGATTGGTTAGTGCCCCCATTTACAGGATATTTAAGCTTGGGTTGAACAATGCCCCCATTCTAGGTTTGTGCGACAACTGGTGGTGGCTTGGTCACACGTGGCATTGGTTCAACGTGTGGTATTGTGGGAGTAACTTGTCGAACTGGAGCCATTTCATAGTGTGCGATGGGTTTTGAGTCCATCTTGGGATATGGTGGCCTAAGGTACCACACAAGGATTCCCAAAGTAAGCCATGGGAGAGTTAACTGAGCCATAATTGGTGTTCCTTACACTCTAGTTGGGGGGTATAGAAAACATATCTAGAAAATGGGAGGCATGGAGGGGTTCAATGCTTTTTCCTCTCCTTTACTTATGGGGGGTATTGATGATGGTGTCGTATGGTGAGGAGACTCAATCTTGGAGGTGAAAATGGTGCACATGAGACTGTTTGTCGAGGTGGAGATTTAAAATGGAGGGCCTAAATATGCCCCTAGGAGGTTGGAATATTTGTACAAGCCCAGGTCGATGTCAACATAAGGGAGTGGGTTAAATTCACCTACCATGGGTAGGACATTCTCAGGATTGGTAGTTTCATGGGTTCATAGGAGTTAAGTTGGTAGAGGGTGACAATCATCCCATTGAAAGGAAACAACATGACGTGGAAAACTGAGGAGGATACCACCTTCATGGCATAACTGTGACCCAAGTGGATAATGTCAAGTTGAGCATCGATGACTTCAAGATCAATCATCACCACTTTTCCCCTTAGCTCGATGGGGACATTCTGCTAGAACCCTCAAGCTTGGGATTGTCGACCATCATAGGTGGATAGAGCGATAGGGGACGTGACTAACTCAGGTGCGACCATTCATTTCCAAAAATTAGAGGACATAACACATGTGGATGTGCCTTCATTAATGAGACACCAAGAATGATAATGTTTTTTACGGTTACTGGGACTTGAAATGCGATTGACGAGGGAAGTTGTGGTTCACCTTTGTCAAGGTCAAAGGTCATGAGGCACACATCAGAAGGGTTGACCGCACTGATTGCATTTAAAAGTGTTTTTTGTTGATTTGGATAAGATTGAACCACTTATAGAGTGGACATGGCAGCGAGGGATTGTGACAGGTCATCCACAATGCTGTAATTGTGGGGGGATTTCATATGAGGGTGAGTAGGTGTCCACTACAATGGTTCCTTTGGTATTCTCAGAATTTGTTTCGTGCTTGGGCATGTAATCTAAAGGGGGCCTCCTGAGGGTACTAGGGCATATTCTATGAATAGGGAAGGATCATGAGTGGTGTATCCTTTGGCATGATTCTAGAGGTTGACATATGTCGATTTCATAATAATGTTTTGGAAGGATCCATCACTGGTAGGATATGGATATAACGGTTGGGTAACCACTACTTGGTTGGAAAAGGGTTGTTGCAAAACAACTTGTTAGGGTTGTTGTGCGGAAGGTACCTTAGGGGGATTTGGTGGTAACCTTTTCTTTTCTTCTACCAGCTATTGACTGTCGGGGATAAGTAGAAAAATGGTGAGTATAATCCCCATACTCACCATAAATGGAACAATAAAATTTTTTCCTCGAGTTTGTTAGAAAACAGGACCGCAGAGCAATAACAATTATACAGTTAAATCATTAAACAAGACGCAAAACACATTAAACAAATTACAGAGAGACACAGATATAACATGGTTTACCCAAATGATGGGATACTTCCACCCAGAAATTGCCAGTCCTTTTATTACTGTCCATAAAGATGAAGGGATACCACCTGCAACAATCTCGCTGCACTTCCTCTTCACACTCTCATAGTCTCTCTCACACAATCACAGAGATTGTTTACAATGCTACAATACAATACAATACCATACCATACACAACTGCATTACAATGATTTTCTTTTATAGGGGAAATACCATGGGAAAATACTATGGTTAACCCAATACCATGGGTTCGCAAAAATGTTGGCCAATAAACATCCCAAAAACATTTATTGAGGGCTTTGGCCATGAACCCCAAATTTGGGGAACAAGTGTACAGTAAACCTAGGGTATGAACAAAACTTAATAATATATTTGGATCTAGAAGATCATGCTCCACAACCAACAGAGTGTGAATTCTTACCTTGCTTGGGGGGATTTCCCCCTGTGTTGGTTGGTTACCTTGGTTGAGGTGCTATTGGGGGACTTGATTGACCCCTTTCCCATGTTGTTGTGGTTGTTTTTTCTTTCTCTTTTTCTTCCCCCGATTCAGAGCATTATGGGGATTAGTGATATTAAACTTCTCAAACTATTAAGTTTGTTGTTGGAGAAAGGGTTGAATTAAGTTTACCCCCATGTGAGGCATGGGAGTCAATCCCAAGGGACACGGGAATGAGTAATATGGGTTATACCTCGATGGTTGAATATTGATTGGTTTCACTCCATATGATGTGGATGTAGGATATTATTGTGCCATTTTTAGTGGAGGTACCAGTTGTGCTTGGATTGCACTTAGATAAGTAGGGTTGTAGGGTCCATATTGCCATTGTCCAAATGTGGGATTTGGCGTAGTAGTAGGGGAGACGACACAATGGGGATGGGTGGGTATTGAACCATCATGGGGGGTGGTGTAAGAGTGGTTGGAAGGGGAACTTTACATTGAGAGTAAATAGACCCAATAATCCCATATGTTGAGTGTGACGCCCCTACCTAAGGAGTATATAATGATCGATGCTTAGGGGCATTAGGTGGGACAATGTATGGGTACCCTGATTAGGCATATATGAGATCAAGGTGTTGGGCCTTAAGGATGGATTCCTCCTTAGTTTATGGCATGGAGGTTGCCACATCCTTTTCTATAGTTGGTTGAAGTGATTTTAGTAACTAACCCAAAAGGAATTGAGGTTGAATCTCTATTTTGCACAAAGTGCAATGAAAATACCACTCCCGGATGTGGTCCACAATGTGGGTTGTAGTGTTTTGCCAAAATTCGGTGAGAATTTTGATGCCTAGGTAATGCCATAACGATAGCTAAAAGTAAGTGAGAAATGTGATGGCTATGGTCTCAAAAGTGGTATGAGAGGCCCCTGCAAGGTTCACATACCACTTTGCAGTTGTACCAGTGAGTGTTCTTTGAAAAAGGTGGAGTCTTATAGAATTTGTCACTATGTTGTTTGAGGAACACCATAGATGGAACAACATGATATGGTTGGAAAGATCGTCTCCTTATTTTCCTTGAAACTTAGGAATGTTGAAGCAGAGCTTTTTAGACATACCGGGTCATGTTGTGTCATGAGAAACGGGGTCATTGACCAACTTTTATAACTCAGGGAGATTCATACTCACGAGAATTTGAGGTCAAAAATGGGTCTCAAAAGGACCAAAATGTACTATAAAAATCAACCAATTACATTCTAGTAGATGGCATCATCCCCCATGGTTGAGGTGGCATTGCATGAGTTAAGAATGCTTATTTGTCACATTTTCTATGGTGGATGAAAACCCATAGTTAACCAAGGTAGTGGTACAAGTACTTTTAAGTCATAAAGTGAAGTACTCACATTAAAAGTCATTTCACACTTTCTCATAAAATAATATTGCTGTTATTTTCAAGTAAAGTACTCACAATTCACTTTCTCATAAAATAATATTATAGCCATTTTCAAGTAAAGTACTCATATTCATAAAAATGTTTTTTCACATTTTTTTATAAAATAATATATTGTCATTTTCATGTTTTTTAATTTTAAATTATATATTCACTCAATTGTATTTAATATCATAATGTCAAACTAATATATATAATCTTGTACTTTTAAAATAAATTAAATTCATGAATGATATTTATATGAAAAAAATATGTTAGTTATGCATATAAATTAAATTAAATTTTGTTTAATTTTATTTACAAGTTCAAGACAAATAAATGCTAAAGGACAATAAATTTTTGGGAATTTACAATGAATTTTAGTCACATCATTGTAGAGTTATTTTATTAATTTTATTTATAGTCAATTTAGAAAAGTAACTCAACCATGGTTATTTATGTTGTGCATAAAAAGTAGCGTAGAGGTGAGTTGTCATATATACCTACCCCATAAAACCCACAACTCATAATATTTTAATATATCTTACATTTTTGTAGTACATCTCTTAGGAGGCCCATTTTTTACCTCAAATTCTCTCTGATGATGAATGGTAGGTTGGGCTTGGGTGCCACCATTGTATTATGTGTGTTCTTTCTACGAGGGGGGACGAGGAGTAGTGGTGGTGATCTTTGTCTTCTATGGGAATATGAAGATGTGGTGTGACCTCTTCTTGGAGAGGGAGAATATGGTGGGGTATTATTTCCTCCTAGGGAAGAAAATAAAGGTGAGCCTCTTCCGTAAGAGGAGAAAAAAGGGTCCAATCCCTCTCGAAAGGGAGATAATGATTCAAGCAAGGTGTTGCCCCACCTGGATGATCCAATCAAAGTGGCCTGGGAGCGACCCCAACTGGGTGATCTCCCTTGTGTGCCATGGGGAGAAAATGGGAAAACACCCCTCGAGATAGGGGAGAGGCCTCACAATTTGTGAGACTGACTTAGGGGGTGGGGTTGTTCCTCTATGGTGGAAGTCTAGTGTCAAAGTGAGAAGTTAGGTGTGGGAAATAAACACAATTTAGTAGATGCAAAAACATTCCAACCACAAAAGATGAAAAATGGTGCAAGAAGTGAGTGATATGTGTAAAGATGGATTAGTGCAAATATGTCAACATATAGGTTCTTTTTAAATTACAAGTTAAGTGAACTTGTATTTAGAAAGAAAAAAAATGTAAATTCCCTAAAATACCTAACTTCCTCTCAAATGTGACTGGGCCTTCCAAAAGCACGTTTTTGGGTCACAATGGGATCCACACAACAACTGATTAGTGAAGGTAACAAAGAGTCAGTTCTATTGGTAATGGGGCCAATTTTCTAATCAAAGAGACTTGGAAACACCTCCCAATAGAAACAAATGACTTCAGGAGTCATTTGCACTCACAAGTACTCCTTGGCGATGCTCGAAGTTTGGCCACTAAGGTACCTTACGTCAAATATGGATCAATGGTTCTACCTGCATGGTAAAGTGTTGTCTCCTTACAACGAGCTGAGTGACTCATAGGGGAGAGAAGGGAAATTATATCTCAGTTTTCACCTCTTGGGTCACAACGCACTCTGATCCAGGATCTCTTTTAACACTTGCTTATAATAGGATTTTAATAGTACCTTAAAATAAAACAATGCAACGTTTCAAAGATTCTTAATGAAGCTAAATTGGTGAGCTTTGGTTGGATTCCTAGCCCAATCAATCCTACCAAGCTAAAATATTGTTTTGTGACCTCTTATGGAGGATTTCATTTGTTAGCATTTACAAGGGCTGATTTTATGGGTTTTTATTATATTAGGGTGTGTAAGGGAGATATTTCACATTTCCCCTCCTTTATTATTCACCGAGATCATATGGAATGTGATGTTAAGATAATGCTAGGATTGAAAGATATTTTAGGTGCCTTAGTGTGTGCAAGTTGGAATCACATGTGATGTAAGCAAATTGTATTGTTGCAATTAACAAAAGTGCTCAAAATAACATAAAATGGATATTGCAATTTGAGCTCTAAAGATGATAAGGATACATGCAAAAATAAAAAATACTAAGTGTGCAATGGAGGTATTTCACACTTCACTCCTGATTCTGATTCACCAAGATCGTATGAAATGCAAGGTGAAGAGCATACTTTGGGAGAGGAGAGTCTTTAGGTCCTTTTTTGTGTGCAGTAGTGGATCCACACTAAATTAACTAAAGATGTTAAGGAAGCAAAGAAATTTGAGAACTATTGAATACTAGTGACAACAATGAGGCCCATTGAAAGCCTCAAGGTTGCTTACCTAAGTAGATTTCGAGGGAGGACCCCTTTACTTCCTAATCTTAATCTATGTGAGCTAATTACTAATGAATATTATTGCAATTTAACTTAGTTCTAGTTAATTAGTGAGTAGTAATGGGGCTGCAAGATTGTTGTGAATTCGATAAAAAGCAAAAAAAAGAACAACAACATGGAAAACAAATTAAGATATGCATTGTCACATGACAGAAAGACTCATTGGTGTGTTGTCATGCAGTTACAATGTGAAAATGTCACACTGTCAAGAGACATACACCCACGTGGGTGGGGGTCTAATTAATTGTGCAGATAGCGCAATTGTTGAAGATTCATCTGCGTTGTCAGCGAAGCCAAGGCATCAGGATCCACATGTCTGATAAAATGGATAAACCGGTTGAATTGGAGTCGAATTTATGGAATGAATGATAAGGACCCCCTCACCTGCAAGACAACAAACACCATAAATTAACCACTTAACAAATAACAACATAGATAAATATAAATGAACAAAAATATAGTGGAGTCCCATAAATACTGTTGATGGAAAAATGTCACAAGGATGAGCAATCTTCCCTATTATATTTGAACTTGCAACCAAGGAAAAAGTAGTAGTTATGGGTTAGGCAAGCCAAGCACTCATAAGCTACAACAAATTTAACAATCCCAATGTAATATAAAATAAATGGATATTTCTCCTTAATTTAGGAAGGATACAAGAAAAGAAGAACACTTTCCCCTTTGAGGAAGGAGGAAAGGGAGCTTGTTGAATGCTTAACAAAGGGGGGAGAGGTGATTTACAAGGGATCCCAAGCACAATTCCAACAACGTAACTTTACTATTCTTTCTTCTTATAATGATCATGCTCATGGATTTATTTTCTAGGACAAGAGGTGGCCAAGAAATAACTAGATCCAATGTGAACCCCTTGATCTCATGATCTAGATCTCAAGTACACAATGGAGGCCATTAAGGAAACTAAGTGTGTGAAGATCCACATTTTAATTCTTTGGAGCTAATGTAACTTTCATGAACCTTGAATGCACCATTGATCGGTGATATCCCACCATTTTTTTAAGTCACACGGCTATCAAAGGAGCATCTGCATTGTAATGTAACAATTGTACTGGTGACACGCGTTGTAACGCATATTAATAGTGATCAAACCCCGTGGGTATACCTTCTAAATTTTCTTGGACATTTATGGAATCATGTTGATTATTGTATCTAGTGATGAAGTCTTTTGTTGGATGCATGTTATATGATGATCATGTTCACGTGTCCAAGATGAACACCAGAGTGACTAAGATTCTTGATATTTGTTTATAGGCCTATAGGGATTAAAAGAAAGAGCAAGAAAAATTACCTTTAAAGTTGATGACGACATCAAGCTTTTGTTGTAGAGGCATATTGTCAAGAACCATTCAGCTACCTTTGTTTCAAAATCAACTTTCTCTTGCCTCTTGGCACATTTAATATGCAACTATAGCTTCAACATCTTGTGCATGTTGTCCATGAAGGGACATAGTAACAATTAATGAGATCTATCTGCAGCTCATTGTTGACCAAAAATTTAATGGATGGAATAGGATTGGATGGCTTTTTGTCAAGTATGAGTGGGATGGATGGATTTTTTTGTCGATAGGGATATGGGAGTAATGTATGGTTTTTGTTGTTGTGGCTGCTAGAGGACTAGGGAAGTGTAATTTCAAGGCCGTGGGAGGTGGTATCTCAAGGCGAATGAGTGGAAAATTCCTTTCAATCTAGCAACTAGACATAACTGCCACATAGAATATGCAACTCACAAACAACATTATGGACCTGGAAGTGTATATTTAAAGAAGAATTAAGAAGTAATGCTAAAGTAATTTCTAGCATTACTAGGTTTGATAAAAATAGTACTTAGCAATGTCCACTTTAACATAAGGTTTTTATAAAGAACAATGATCACTTTGCCTCAATATGAGTCCAAGTAAGAGGACAAAGTGTGTGATTGGCTAGTAAAAAGTACTTCCCATTTTGATTCATTCCAAAAAGGTTTTTTTCATAGTTTGAAATGAAGAACTTAGGATAAATGGTTTACAAATTACTTTGATTTTTGTGTCAACAAATTGAAATTACGACAAACCCATTCATAGAGTCCTTGCCAGCTCAAAGAGAGGCACTAAAAAGGTGAAGTCACTTCCTCCATGAAATAAGGACACACATATCTATTCGTGGTTATGATTTGTTGAGGGTGCATGTAATAAGGTTGTGAAAACCTTATTTCCTAGTAGTCGACCCTTCCAATTTCTAGTTCATCCCATGAGAATGGTAAGTAACCCTTAACACTATTAATTCAATTGATATTGTACTCACATTTATGGAGTTCTTTGATGTATTCAAACGTTAATAAAAAAAGGGAATACCAAATCATGGTCAGAATATATTGGATAATTATCTCTAGGTGACACCTCGGTGAGGTGAATAATCACCTATTATCAAATATAAATAAAAGGGAAAAAATGGAAAGGTTACACATATAAGCAGGGTGAATAAGATTTATTTATTAAATAATAAAAATAGGGAATTTTACATGAGAGGGGTGAGGTGGAAACCCTCACAAAATCTAAAAATATATGAGGTAATATATAATACACCTTTCCTAAGGTGAAGTTGTATTGTATTCAAACCGACCACTCTCCTGTTTTCCAAAAGAAAGAGGTGGCATTGACAAAAAATGGAATGTTTTTTCCTTCTTCCACCCTATTTCTTATTTCAGTAAGTTGTTACATTCCAATAAGTACTAGCAACTAGTGGTTCTTTCATTATTCATTGAACAATTTAAAATATCATAACCTTCTTATTAAGAATACAAAGCATCCAAGAAAGGACTAAATTAATAATCGTTCAAGTTCTACTATTTTAAATCATAGCATTGAAGAAAGGAGGAGTGAATGGCATGGAAATAAGATACAATGGATACAACAATGATAGAAGGGGAAGTTAGAGGACAAGGTAGAAGAGATTAAAGAAATCTAGGTAGGAAGGACCAAAAAGGAAAATAGGAAGAGTGAACTCTAAAATGTGAGGGAGTGGATAATAACCAAACCTACAACAAATAAAGGAAGACAAAATGAAGGGAACAAAGGGAATATGAACATAAAAATTCCTTTGAGTGGGAAGATAGAGAATACAAAGGGGGGAGGGGAGCTTAGTGGAAATAAGAGGGGAAGAGGGATGGCCAATATGTTGTTAAGTTTGGTTGAGTTTGTAGCCATGTTTATGAGTGATGTTATTAAAACTCTTTTCAATCTCAATGGACTCCTAATGAGCTCAACATAGTAATATGAATTTGGGCTATAGTTTTGGTTTAGGTGAATCATGTGTGATTCTTTGTCTAAAAAATTGAGTTTTTTTTAGTGCTCCTGTAATGTAGAGAAGGTGGGAACAAGTGTTGCGAGTACGGGGTTGGAGATGAGGTGGCTTTTGGATTGTTAACGTTGTGAAAAAATCTATTTATTTACCTAAATATATTTGATAAGTATTTTTTGTTGTTGTTGAGGGATATATTTGATGTTTTCAAATATATTTATTTCACATTGCATCTAAGTCAATTGATGCTTAACTTCTTAAAATATACAAATCCAGCTTTTTATGTTTTTATATTGAGTTTGGGAAGCTTATGGCTCAAACAATACTCCATTTAGGGATCGAGTCTTACCATGAACTTGGAGTATTGCATTAATGCCTTCAAAAATATTCAAATAAACAATTTACTTGAAAGATCTACATTGAGCATTGCTTGAGAGGTTTGCAGTCGGTGTATATTTAGGAGCTCCACAATACTATGATTTTAATATATAATATTAAAGAAACTAGATTCAAACTAGATTCAAACTTTGTTTCTTATTTAGACATTGATAATTGAAGATGCAATAACATACAATATTTTCCATGTGATAATTATTAACCATTCACAAAAAATCATATTATAATGTTTAAAGATGATGATGATTACAATTCACTATCAACAAATTTGGTTTATGAGACCCATAAAATTAAATTAATTAATTTGATTTCTTGTATTTATTTATTATGAAAAAGAAATTTCTTAATTCCTTTTGATTATTATGTTTTTTTTTGTAAGTTAGTGGCAGACCTTGTATTGCCTTAAAAGAAAATAATGTTACAATCAATTTTTCGCTACCTGCCAAAAGGCCAAGTGAGGCAAAAAGGAGTGGCTAACTACCAAAAGAAGATCTCAGAACACTCGGTCGTCAGCTGAATTGGCACAGCTAAACACTAAAGCCAGATCCAATATAGGATCATAATAGAGGGTAGCTGAAAGAGAAGCTATGACTTGGAAATTACAAAGAAAATAATCCCAACCCTAAATGGGCTGATTCTTAGGTATTTCCTTTTTTCCCTTGTTTTTTCTTGACTTGTATCCATCCCCCTGAAGCTGGGGACACTGAGGACAGTTGCATTGCATCAATGGAATCATGGTGGAGTTCCTTATCAGAGTCTGAAGAGGAAGATTCATGGTATATTTTATGCCCTTGTGGAGGGTCTCTTTTTGTGCTTTCATCTTCTTGAAGAGGCATGTGCACCTTGGGTAGAGGTGGAGTGGATTTATGTTCCTGTTCTACTGGGGGTGTGTCTTCATTAAGCCAGTTGTCTTTTCCATTTTCTCCATGTGATTGCATCCCGTGTTGCAAGCATTTTGCTATGTGTGCCTTCGTTGTTCATTGTTGTTGGGTCTTCCTTTGCGGACATGCATTAAGAAGGTGTCCCATTTGTCGACATATCTTGCACTTGAAGGATATGTTTTCATAGTCCAAGGCTTGACTCCATATGGAGTTTCCTAGTTTAAGGTTGATCATATCAGAGAGCCCTAAACTGATATCAATGGTGGGGCAAAGGGGAGTAAAGGTGAATAGACCATGTGTTGAGCGAGTGTCATCGGAGGACAAGTAGAAACCCAGAGCATTTCCTATCCCTTTGAAGTCTGTTTGAGTCCAAAAGTGGATTGGTAAGTTTGGAAGACATACCTAGAAGGGAACGTTCGTCACTACCATAGTTAAAGGGTCAAACTTAGGGAACCAGGGGGTTATGAAAATCCCAACAGATCCCCAAAACCAAGGCCCTTTGCTCGTAACTGAAAGAAGGTATTCTCGAGAAGGAAAAGTCACTAAACAAAACCCTTTAGAGCAGAGTAATACCTGACAGTCCTCAGGCCATTTTGAGTTGATCCACTCAAGGAGTTATTTTGTTTTTGGCAACAATCCATTGAATCTGTAGATTAGGGTCTGCTCCTTGAGTAGGAGAAGGTTCTGGATGACTTCCAGTTGCTTAATCTCTAAAGTGGGAACCTCCTCAGATTTATCTACTATATAGACTGGGTGAGGGGTCTCAACCGGATTTTGAGCGGTAGAGAGACCTTCTCGTGTTGCATCCTTAAAGGACCTAGGATGAGAAGCAGTGGGTCTGTTGTAAACTCCATGTAGACTGGCCACCATGTAGATGCATGCATCCTTTGAGATCCTAAGGCTTTGGATTTGTTGGTGGTTTGAGAGCTGTCATACTACATAGATAAGCCCCCGCAGTCCTGAAGGGGTTCCATCTACCTGTTGAATAAAGGATTTCATCTACAAAACAGAGATTTTTGGGTTCACTTGCAAGCAAAAAGAGACCCCCTTCAGAGAACTTATGAAAATAGAAAAGGATTTGTTTGAAGAGTTCTCATCCGCAGACTTCTCACCGTAGATAAACTCTCTGTCGGTACCATTGCCTCACGTGAAATCATCGCCCTAGCACATGAAGGTTGATATCCCACGGTGGAAAGATGAGTCCTTGTAGTGCAAGGGCTTATCAGAGTGACCCGTGCCTCTCTCATTGAATCACAATGCGCCAGAGTTCTCGGTCGTCTTCGACACCACATCGGCATAGAATTTTGTCACGATCTGGCCGGCTAGGACACTGTCGATCTACATGTCTAAGAAAACCTTAGGGTTTGACATATTTCCCAATGATTCTTTTGATTATTATGTATTAACAAACTATGTCATTGGAATATACTACAGATAATGTAAAAAATATGTTTTCTATTTTTGTTTTCAATGCATTTAAATGAAAATGGTTATCATCCTATTTTATTTATTTCATAGTCAAGTATTTTAAATTTGGTTGAAAAATCTTTTTTTTAAGTCACTATGAAACCCATAAGATATTTTGGATCTTATCCAATTCAATGTACTTTTAGTACTTATTTCATATATATAAGTTTTATTTTTCTCATTGTTTTGTTTTTTCAATTCTTTTATTGGTTTGTAGGTCGCAACATGACTTAAATATCCCTAGTGTATGCAAAATTGTTTTCCATATTTTTCAAAGCCCTAAAAGCATTTAAAAGTCTGAATCTAAATATCTAATTAATTTGCAGTCCTCCACCTTAGAGTATTTGAGTCAAAAGTCTTGACTCCCCTTCAAGTATCATGGAACTCTCTTTGCAACACATGAACTTTGAAAGGGTTCCAACTGTAAATGGATTATTAGGTCTAGAAGTTGTATTTAGTTGCATCCTCAAATTCATTTTCTTCTTTTTTATGTTAGCTTCAAATTCTACTCTATTGGAGTAGTACGAAGACTACATTTAACTATGCCAAACTTATTCAACAATTCTCCAATATACTTATTTCAGGAGATGTATATATAATATGGATTGTGCGTCACTTGAACACCCAAGTAGTAGTGAAGATGTCCCACATGCAAATCAACCATCTCAAAACCTTTATTCTGTTCTTTTTTTATGGATGTAATGTAGCTTTATTTACTCACTATCATTAATATATCATCTACATACACTACAAGATATACAACAATTTTGCAAACTTTCTTGACAAATAGAGTTCCATCATCAAGCTTAAAGTGTTTGAAATTCAATTTCAGAAGATGCTCAGTTAGCTTTTCATACCAAGCACAAGGTGCTTATTTTAGGCCATGCAAAGACTTGAAGAGCTTGCATACCTTTTATTCCTATCCTTCACAACAAAAAATTATACTTGAGACATGCATTTTTTTTGAAGTCTCCATTCAAGAAATTAGTATTTACATCCATTTGATGAGCTTTTCACCCACTCTATGCAAGCAAAGCCAATAGAATACAAACAATATCCCATTTTGTTGTGGGGATAAAAGTATTTTCACATTCTATGCCTTTTTTTTAAATCCTTTTTCCACAAACCTCGCCTTACGCTCGTAAAGTGAGATATTTGTTTTGTACTTGTTCTTGTAGGCCCACTTGCATCCAATTGGTTTGTTCCAAATGGAGGTTCCACCAACTTCCATGTGTCGTTCTTAATGATATCATCATATTCCTTTTGCATAGCTTATCTCCATTTATTATGAGAAGTAACTATCATAAGAAGCTTCCAAATATTTTACATCACCCAAATTTGTATCATCTAGATCACCTCCATCTTCTTGTCTTGTCAAACTTCTAGTTCCTAACTTCCCAACCTCATAAGGATGAACATTTCACGAGTCTTCATAACCCATTTTGGAAATTTCTGTGAGGTTCTAGGTTGTTTATTTGATTTATATGGTGTTGCATTCTCACTGAGATTCAATCTTTCAATCCTCTTAATCACATCATCCAATTGAACCTCATATTCCAATGAATTGGCAAGAACTTGTTTATGAGGGGGAGATGGTGCCGCAAAAGGACATTCAAAATATTTATCCAAGATAGGGATCCCCCCTTCAACATGTGGAATTTCATATCAAATTCATGATATGTCTTTACATGGGTAATTATGTCTAGAAAATAAAGTTACCTCTCAAAAGTCTTGTCATTCTTTGTTCATTTCAAGAAAAATCAGATCTCTAAAAATAATATTTTTTTATTTACTTCATTATTCATAAGGATGGTGTCTTAGGAATTAAGGCATAACAAGTGGAACCAAAAATCTTGAGATGCCTCATTGAAGGAATGCGGCCATACCAAATTTCATATAAATTCTTATTTCCAAGAGCATGAGATGGATTTTGTTTCTCAAATAGACTACACATAGAATTACATCACCCCAAAACAACAATTTTATATTCTTGAAAAATAGCATGGAATGTACCATATTGAAGAGTGTCATGTTCATTCTTTCTTCTACACCATGTTGCTGAGGATTATATGGAACTATGGTTTGATGTGTAATCCCATGTTGATGAAGAGAGTTTTGAAATTCATTAGAAGTATATTATTTTCCATAATCACTACAAAGAGTTCTAATACAAGATTGTGCTTCATTTTCAATCCATACATGGAAATTTTAAATGTTTTAAATGCCTTAGATTTATTCTTAAATAAATAAACCCATTTTGGTGTAATCATCAATTAAAGACATGATATATTTATTACCACTTGTAGATGCAACAAGCATAGAGCCACACAAGCTAGAGTGTATCAACTCTAATTTTCTACATGCTTTGGAATTAGAATCCTAAAAAGTAGGTTTCTTATGATGTTTTCTAAGGACATATGCATCATAGTGCTTCAAATTTGTTGTAATTTTGGGAAAACCAAAAACATCATTCTTCTTCAACAAATGAAGATTGTCATAATTCATATGCCCATATCTATATTGCCATAAAAGACTGCATGGAAATGCACCTTCATCATGGTGAGAGAAGTATGCAATTTTTTATGTGATGCAAGGGAAAGGAAAAGTATGCCCCTCATACAAAATCCAGTTCAAGTTATCTCTCTCTCTTTGATGATTACTTCATAATTTTATGTAGTTCTTGTAGGAAGTTTGATTTTTCCATGTATTTCAAATTACAATGTCTCCAATGTTGGCACATTTGTCCAGATATTCCAAGGCTTGGTGCACTCACAATTGTACTCCAAATTTGGGTGCAATTACTAAAGTTCTTTTAAGGAACACACTCTATCTTCAATGCACTCCACATTCCACAATTTCAATATAAGCAGGGAATTCTCCTTTCTAATATTTTGTTGAGTCTAACTGATCTACAATAGGTAAATTGAATACCAAATCAACACAGTAAATAAAAAAATTCCAACACCCAGAATTGTATTGGGGTTCCCTTGTCAATTCAATGATTGTTTATAATGCAAGATTCAATTAAAAATTAATGTCGAAATCACATAACAATACGTGAGTGGTTCATTGCCATTCATAAATTGATTCAAGGGATCAAGATGCAATTTTATCATACATATTTACCATCATTAAATCCACTGTTGGAAAAACAAAGTAATGTCGAGGATGTTATGTCTTTGAAATTGAGAGCTATAATCTATAATAAGAAGATTAGCATACACAGAGGATTTTGATAAATCTTGTCCTTAATTCTTCCGCTATACCGATTCTTCAAATCCAACCATGGTAAGACTCAAATTGGTATTTTATATAGCTATTTGATTGAGTTCAAATCCAATAACATAGGATCAAATAATCTATTTCAGGTAAAGATCACATTCAATCCTAAATTTTCTAAAACTATTAACTACTTACATAATTAACCTTTTATATGAAAAAATGGGAATAATCTCTAATTTGAACTATCTTTCCTTGACAAAATCAATTTTAGAGGGAAACAACTTCCTCGAATAAAGTTGTTTACCTATGAAGGTCAAACATAAGTTTAACTGTTAAGATGCTCCCGCATCAGACTCTCGAGGAAGAAAATAATATTTCTTGAGATCCTCAAGGCTTGCAACATACTTGGAAATCTCTATTGTTTTCATCCAAGTAGCATCATCCAATGGAATATTCTTCCATTTAACCAAATACTGAAAATACTCTTTACCTCTCGCCCTCTTTACCACTTTTTGATCAAATAATGTCTCAATTTCCTTTTGAGTTGGTTTGGGTAGTAGTTTCTTCCACTCAAATGTATGATTTTCCTCACCTGTAGATTCATCTACTGAAACATACTTTGTCTCCTTAAAGGAATGCAAATGTGCTATATTAAATATTTAACAAATCCCAATATCGCTTAGGAGTTCTATCTCATAGGAATTAGAAGAATTTTTTCTTAAAATTTTGCATGGTCTAATATTCTTGAGTTTTAATTTGTTATAGGTTCCTTTAGGAAATAATTCCTTCCTTCAACGTGCCATGACTAAATTACCAATTTCATAAATCTAGCTATCTTCTTCTCATATCAACTCTTTGTTTATACTTGTTGTTGCTCTCTTGTAATTGCTTATTAACTCTTTCCTATAGTTCATGCATGCTTACTACAAAATCCTAGCCTTGAGCCCTTCTCAATTCATGTTTCCCCAAATATCCCAAATCATATACTCCTCTCGGATGCATTCCATATAGAATATAAAATGGAATCACACCTATGCAAGTTCTGTTAGGTGTATCATTATATTCAAATTCAACTTGAGAAACTATTTGATTCCACTATTTGCGATTTTCATTTACCAATATTCTCAATATATTTCCTAAGCTTATGTTTATCACTTATGTTTTCCCATTTGTTTGCGGGTGATATGCAGATATCAATTTGATATTAGTACCCAAATTTTTCCAAAAAGTTCTCCAAAAATGGCCTACAAATCTTGCATCTCTATCAGAACAATAATTTTAGGAAAACCATGCAACCCCACTACCTCTTATTTGCAACATTGGTTGCATCACTAGTTTTAGTACATGGTATGAAATGTACCAATTTTGAAGATCTATCAACTACAATATAGATATAATCATTACCTTTATGTGTCCTTGGCAATCCTAATACAAATTCCATACTTATTGAGTCCCATGGTATGTTTGGATTTGATAATTTCATTATGACTTCTTCCCTTAGCATGCTAACATATCCTACATTTCTCAACAAATATTTTCACATCAGTCTACATACTCAAACAAAAATAAAAAGCACTCAATTGACCAAAGGTTTTTTGTTGCCCAAAATGTCATGACAATCCTCCATTATGTTTTTCCTTGATTAAGTTCTCCCTCATTTAACATCTTGGTATGCATAACTCATTGTCTTTGAACAATATTCCCTCTTGTATCATGTAACTTAATCATGGAGTTCCATTGGTACTGATTGGATATTCACATCCTGCATATGCCTCTTTAAAATCAACATCCTCTTTATACATCTCTTTCATTTCATCATATCCTAAAGTGTTGATTTTAAACTCATGCAAAATCAAAATTACTCTACTCAATTCATCATCAACTTTATTTGATTTACCACTTGTATGCTTAATGACAAATGTAAAATTTTGCAAGAACTGCACCCACTTAGCATGTCTTTGATTTAGATCTACCTAACTGTTGAAGAATCACAAAGCATGATTATTACTATAAAGAACAAATTCTTTAGGCATGAGGTAATTCCTCCACTTCTTAAGAGCTTGAACAATGGCATAAAAATGTGTCTTAAGAAGAATATTTTTGTGTTTCTTCATTTAGTTTTTCACCAAAATAAGCAACCGGTTTCTCATCCTGGCTTAAGACAACTCATGTTGCAGTTCCACTCGCATCAATTTCAACTTGGAAAAACTTACCAAAATATGACAAAGCTAAATAGGTTGTTCTATGATATTTTGCTTCAGCAATCTAAACTTTTGATCAACTCCCTCTGTCCACTTAAATGGATGATGTTTTTCCTTGATCACTTTCACAATTGGATCATAAATATGGTTGAAACTTTTGATAAAATCTTGCTTAACCATGGAAGCTTCTTAACTTGAAAACATTTCTCAGAGTGGGCCAATTGATTATTGCTTGAACTTTTTCTTGATCCATCTTCAAACCATCTTTAGATATCACAAATCCTAATTATGTTAGCTCTTGCTTCATAAATATGCACTTCTTCAAGTTAATTAGTAACTTGTTTCTTTGCAAGGTATTCAAGACCATCTTAATATGTCTTAAATGGTCTTCTCTTGTTTGACTATATATTGGGATATCGTCTAAATACACAATCACAAAATTTCCAATAAACTCTTTCAAAACTCCATTAATCAGTCTCATAAAACTATGAGGATCGTTTGTGAGCCCAAAAGGAATCACTAACCATTCATACAATCCACTATTTGTTTTGAAGTTGTCTTCCATTCATCTCCTTCCCATATTATAATTTGATGATAGCCACTTTTCAAATCAATCTTTGAGAAATATTTGTCACCACTCAAAGAATCCAATAAATCATCAATATGAGTTAATGAAAATTTGTACCTTATTGTAATTTTGTTGATTGCTCTGTAATCAGTGCACATTTGCCATCCTCCATCTTTCTTTGGAGTGAGTACGATAGGAACAACATGTGGACTCAAGATCTTCTTTATCAAACCTTTATCTAATAGCTCTTGTACCTATTTTTTTATCTCTTCATTCTCATGTGGGGTCATTCTATATGTTGCTTTATTAGGAAGACTTTCTCCTGGGATTAAGTCCATGTGGTGGCTTATACTTATTATAGGGGGTAAAGAATTTAGAAAATCATCAACTATGGTATCAACAAACTCATATAACAAGGCATTAAATTCTATAGTAAAACCATCCAAATTTATATTATTAAGTACTATCTTGGGCTTACCAATTAAGGCAAAGTGCACCTCTTCTTTGTTGATTTCTTGCAGCAATTATTTTCCACTCATCAATAACACACTAGGACCAATTTCTTTTTTGTTTTCTTCATCCTTTAATGGTAAAAATACATGTCTTTGACCATCCTTTTCAAGAGAGTAGGTGTTCCTCCTACCATCATGAACAACTTTCCTATAATATTTCCATGCCCTTCCTAACAAAACATGGCAGACATCCATGGGAATTATATCACGTAACACCTCATCCTTGTAGTTTCCAATTTGAATCTCCACATTGCGCTATTCATTAACTAGGATCTGATGTCCTTCTTATAACCAAAAAGGTCTTTGGATGTCCTACCCTTTTCAAACCCAACTTTTATACCATTTCAATGGAAACCAAATTGTCTACCAAATTGTCTCTACTACCACTATTAATCACAACCTTACAACACTTTCCTCTTGATTTGCGTGTAGTTCTAAATAGAAAATTTCCTTTGGCCTGGTTCTTTAGCTTCGTTTTCTGGCTTGATAAGAACTACCTTCATAAAAAATGATTCCCCCACCTATGGAGTTTATTATTTGATGAGTACATTCATATTATCCTATGTTGCTTCTACTATATGTGAACCTCTTTGAATTGTATAATCATTCTTTGGGAATTCCCATGACATATGTCTCGGCTTACAGGATTTATAACACCTAATTTGAGAATCTCTACCTTTGCCTATGCTTTTTGAGAAGGATATTTGTCCTCTAGGTTCGCCTCTTTTTGTTGGATGACTACTTGAAATTCCTTCTTGCTCTCTTGAAGGCTAATATATTTCCTTGTTATCAGATTTTCCTCTTCCTCTTATAGGACTCCTTCCTATGTTTTTCTAGCTTTATTTTCTAGTTAATTTCTCTTCTAGCTTTAATGCAAATTGGTATGCATCTTCAATAGTTTTAGGAGACAACAAACTCAATTCATCTTGTATCTTAAATCTTAGACCATTTATATATCTAGCAACTATTTGAGGTGTATATTCAATGCAACCTACTCTAATGTTCACTTTATAACATTCTTCTATGTAGTCTTTAATTGCCAATAATCTCTGCTTCAAATTCTTCATTTTTTAAAATAAAGATAATTGATAGTCCTTGTTAAAAAACTTACCTTTTAGGTTTGCATCCATTCCATTCTAGGTTTTAATCATGGCTTTGTTCTGGCTTCTCCTTTCTTCCTGCACTCCATCCCACTATCGGGCTGCATATCCTCTCATCCTAGTGACAACAAACTCCACACACTTGTCTTCATCAATATCTTCATAATCAAATTACTTATCTAGATAATTATTCCAATCTATCAATTCCTCAGGTTCCATACTACCATTGTAGGTAGGTATCTCTATACTTGGTCTTGAACTAGATCTCAAGATTGACTTCAACAATCTGACCTATGCAGATTCTTTAGCTAATTCCTCTCCTTCTATTATAGATTCCTCTTTAGATCTTGTTGTGTGGTAGCTTCCATGGCCTCCAATATTTCTCACAGATTCATGATCTCTTATAGAACTTATGTTGCAACAGGTCTTCCTCTTTGACTTCGTCTTTGGCCTCTCCTATCTCCAACTTTGAAATCCATCTCTTGACATAAAAATTAACTTTTTATTATTGTGAAACTTGTTTGAACTTTGGTTTCATGCTATAATACCAAAAATGATGTAGGGGAAAGGAAAAGTTTGCCCCTCATACAAAATCTAGTTCATGTAATCTCTCTCTCTCTCTCTCTCTCTCTCTCTCCCTCTTTGATGATTACTCAAGAATTTTATGTAGTTCTTGTAGGAATTTTTATATTTCCATGTATTACATATCACAATGTCTCCAACGTCGGCACACTTGTCTAGATATTCCAAGGTTGGGTGCACTCACAACTGTACTCCAAATACGGGTGCAATTAATAATTCATTGTTATGGAATAGAGTCTATCTTCAATGCACTCTGCAGTCCATGTTTATAATCAATATTCAATTAAGATTTAATGCAGAAATCACATAACAATGCGTGAGTGGTTCACTGGCATTCATAAATCGATTCAAGGGTTCGAGATGCGATTTTATCATACATATCTACCATCATTAAATCCATTGGTGGAAAAACAAAGTAATGTCGAGGATTTCATGTCTCTAAACTTCAGAAATATATTCTAGAATGAGAAGATTAACCTACACAGAGGATTTTGATAAATCTTGTCCTTGATTCTTCTGCTATACCGATTCTTCAAATCCAACCATGACAAGAATCAAATTGGAATTTTATACAACTATTTGATTGATTTCAAATCCACTAAGGTATGATCAAATAATATATTTTAGGTAAAGATCACATCTGATCCTAAATTTTCTAAAACTATTAACTACTTACATAATTAACCTTTTATATGGAAAAATGGGAATGATCTCTTATTTGAACTATCTTTCCTAGGCAAAATCAATTTTGGAGGGAAACAACTTCCTCGAATATAGTTGTTTTCCTATGAAGCTCAATCATAAGCTTGTATCTTAAGATGCTCATGCATCAAACTCTCGAGGAAGAAAAGAATATTTCTTGAGATCCTCAGGGCTTGCAACATACTTGGAAATCTCTTTTGTTTCATCTATGTGGCATCCTCCAATGGAAGATTCTTCCATTTAACCAAATACAGAAAATACTCTTTACCACTTTTTGATCCAATAATGTCTCAATTTCCTTTTGAGTTGTTTTGGGTAGTAGTTTCTTCCACTCAAATGTACGATTTTACTCACCTGTAGATTCATCTACTGAAGCATCCTTTGTCTCCTTGAAGGAATACAAATGTGCTATTTTGAATATTTGAGAAATCCCAATATTACTTGGGAGTTCTATCTCATAGGCATTAGAAAAAAAAAAATCTTAAAATTTTGCATGGTCCAATCTTCTTGAGTTTTAATTTGTTATAGGTTCCTTTAGGAAATATTTGCTTCCTCAAGTGTGCCATAACTAAAATACCAACTTCAGAAATTTAGCCATCTTCTTCTCATATCAACTCTTTGTTTATACTCATTGTTTCTCTCTTGCAATTGCTTCTTAACTCTTTCCTATAGTTCATGCATGCTTACTGCAAAATCCTCACCTTGATCCCTTCTCAATTCATGTTTCCCCAAATATCCCAAATCATATACTCCTCTCGGATGCATTCCATATAAAATCTAAAATGGACTCATACCTATGCTTTTGTTAGGTGTATCATTATATGCAAATTCAACTTGAGGAAGTATTTGATCCCACTGTTCGTGATTTTCATTCATCGAGCTTCTTCATATATTTCCTAAGATTATGTTTATCACTTCCTTCTATCCATTTGTTTGTGGGTGATATGCCGAGGTCAAATTGATATTAGTACCCAAATTTTTCCACAAAGTTGTCCAAAAATGGCCTGCAAATCTTGTATCTCTATTAGAAACAATACTTTTAGGAAAACCATGCAACCCTACTACCTCTTTAAAGAACATATTTGCAACATTGGTTGCATCACTAGTTTTATTACATGGTATGAAATGTACCAATTTTGAAGATCTTTCAACCACAACATAGATATAATCATTACCTCTATGTGTCCTTGGAGATCCCAATAAAAATTCCATAGTTACCGAGTCCCATGCTATCTTTGGAATTGATAATTTCTTATATAAAATTGCATTGTGATTGCATTTTGACTTCTTCCCTTAGCGTGCTAACATATCCTACATTTCTCAACAAATATTTTCACATCAGTCTACATACCTAGACAAAAATAAAAAGCACTAAATTGACCAAAGGTTTTTTCTTGCCCTTTATGCCATGAGAGTCCTCCACTATGTTTTTCCTTAATTAAGTTCTCCCTCATTGAACATCTTGGTATGCACAACTCATTGTCTTTGAACAATATTCCCTCTTGTATCATGTAACTTAATCATGGATTTCCATTGGTGTTGATTGGATATTCACATCCTGCATATGCATCTTTAAAATCAACATCCTCTTTACACATCTCTTTCATTTCATCATATCCTAAAGTGTTGATTTTAAACTCATGCAAAATCAAATTTACTCTACTCAATGCATTATTGACTTTATTTGATTTACCACTTGCATGCTTGATGACAAATGTAAATTTTTGCAAGAACTGCACCCACTTGGCATGTGTTTGATTTAGATCTACCTAACTGTTGAAGAATCACAAAGCATGATTATTACTATAAATAACAAATTCTTTATGCATGAGGTAATGCCTCCATGTCTTAAGAGCTTGAACAATGGCATTAAAATGCTTGTCTTAAAAAGAATATTTTTGTGTTTCTTCATTTAGTTTTTTCACTAAAATAAGCAATTGGTCTTTGATCCTGGCTTAAGACAACTCATGTTACAGTTCCTCTAGCATCAGTTTCAACTTGGAAAAACTTACCAAAATCTGATAAAGCTAAAATAGGTTGTTCTATGATATTTTGCTTTAGCGGTATAAACTTTTTATCAACTCCCTCTGTCCACTTAAATGGATGATGTTTTTCCTTTATCACTTTCACAATTGGATCAGAAATATGGTTGAAACTTTTGATAAAATCTTGCTTAACCATGGAACCTTCTTACCTGAAAAACATTTCTCAGAGTGGGCCAATTGATTACTGCTTGAAATTTTTCTTGATCCATCTTCAAACCATCTTTAGATATCGCAAATCCCAACTATGTAAGCCCTTGCTTCATAAAGATGCACTTCTTCAAATTAATTAGTAACTTGCTTCTTTGCAAGGTATTCAAGACCATATTAATATGTCTTAAATGTTCTTCTCTTGTTTGACTATATACTGTGATATTATCTAAATACACAATCACAAAATTTCCAATAAACTCTTTCAAATCTTTATTCATCAATCTCATAAAAGTACGAGGAGCGTTTGTGAGCCTGAAAGGAATCACTAACCATTCATAAAATACACTATTTGTTTTGAAAGTTGTCTTCCATTCATATACTTCCAAGATTCTAATGTGATGATAGCCACTTTTCAAATCAATCTTTGAGAAATATTTGTCACCACTCAAAGAATCTAATAAATCATCAATACGAGTTAATGAAAATTTGTACCTTATTGTAATTTTGTTGATTTCTCTGGAATTAGTGCACATTCGCCATCCTCCATCTTTCTTTGGATTGAGTACTATAGGAACAACACGTGGACTCAAGATCTCCTTTATCAAACCTTTATCTAATAGATCTTGTACCTATTTTTTTATCTCTTCATTCTCATGTGGAGTCATTCTATATGCTTCCTTATTAGGAATACTTGCTCCTGGGATTAAGTCTATGTGGTGACTTATACTTATTATAGGGGGTAAAGCATTTGGAAAATCATCAACTATGATATCAACAAACTCATCTAACAAGGCATTAAATTCTAAAGAAAAACCATCCAAATTTATATTTTAAGTACTATCTTGGGCTTAACAATTAAGGAAAAGTGCACCTCTTCTTTCTTGATTCTTGCAGTAGTTCTTTTCCACTCATCAATGACACACTAGGACCAACCTCTTTTTTGTCTTTTTCATCTTGTAATGGTAAAAATACATGTCTTTGAACATCCTTTTCAAGAGAGTAGGTGTTCCTCCTACCATTGTGAACAACTTTCCTATAATATTGTCATGGCCTTCCTAACAAGACATGGTAGACATCCATGGGAATTATATCACGTACCACCTCATCCTTGTAGTTGACAATTTGAATTTCCACATTGCATTATTCATTAACTAGGATCTGATGTCCTTCTTATAACCAAAAAATATCTTGGATGTGCTACCCTTTTCAAACCCAACTTTTATACTATTTCAATGGAAACCAAATTGTCTCTACTACCACTGTTAATCATAGCCTTGTAACACTTTCCTCTTGATTTGCATATAGTTCTAAATAAGATTTTCCTTTATCATGGTTCTTTAGCTTCCTTTTATGGCTTGATCATAATTCTCTTCATCAACAATGGTTCCCCCACCTCTTGAGTTTCCTATTTGATGACTACATTCAGACTATCCTATGTTTATTCTACTATATGTGCACCTCTTTGAATTGTAGAATCATTCTTTTGGAAGTCATGTGACATATGACCTAGCTTATTGCATTTATAACACCTTATTTGAGAATCTCTACCTCTGCCTATGCTTCTTGAGAAAGATATTCATCCTCTAGGTTCACCTCTTCTTATTGGCTAACTACTTGAACTTCCTTCTTCTTCTCTTGAAAACAATGATATTCGCATGTTATCAGATTGTCTCCTTCCTCTATTTTTTTGGCTCTATTTTCTAATTAATTTTTCTTCTACCTTAAATGGAAATTTGTATGCGTCTTCAACAATTTTAGGAGACAACAAACTCAATTCATCTTGTATCTCAAATCTTATCCCATTTATATATCTAGCCACTCTTTTAGGTGTATATTCAATGCAACCTTCTCTAATGCTAACTTTATAAAATTATTCTATGTAGTCTTTAATTTCCATTAATATCGGTTTCAAATTCTGCATTTTTAAAAATAAAGATAATTGATAGTCCTTGGGAAAAAACTTACCTTTTAGGTTTGCAATCACTCCACTCCATCTTTTGATCATGGCTTTGTTCTAGCTTCTCCTTTCTTCCTGCACTCCATTCCACCGTCGGGTTGAATGTCCTCTCATATTAGTGAGAACAAACTTCACACACTTATCTTCATCAATATCTTCATAACCAAAGTACTTATCTAGAGCATTTATCCGATCTATCAATTACTTAGGTTCCAGACTACCATTGTAGGTAGGTATATCTATACTTGGTCTTGAACTATATCTCAAGATTGACTTCAACAATCTGACCTATGTAGATTCTTTAGCTAGTTCCTCTCCTTATATTAAATATTCCTCTTTAGCTCACTAACATCCCCTACTTTAGGATCGTGTTGTTTGTTAGCTTCCATGGCCTCCAATATTGCTCAGGGATTCCTTATCTCTTATAGAACTTATGTTGCAATAGGTCTTCCTCTTTGACCTCGTCCTTGGCCTCTCCTACCTCCAAATTTGAAACCCATCTATTGACACAAAAAGAAACTCTTTCTTAGTGTGAAAATTATTTAAACTTCAGTGTCATGCTCTAATACCAAAAATGATGTAGGGGAAAGGAAAAGTTTGCCCCTCATACGAAATCTAGTTCATGTAATCTCTCTCTCTCTTTGATGATTACTCATGAATTTTATGTAGTTCCTGTAGGAATTTTATTTTTCCATGTATTCCAACTTACAATGTCTCTAATGTCGGCGCACTTCTCCATTTATTCCAAGGCTGGGTGCAATCACAACTGTACTCCAAATATGTGTGCATTTGCTAATTCTTTGTTATGGAACATAGTCTATCTTTAATGCACTCTATAAGAATGATTTTACTATAAGCAAGAATTATCCTTTCTATAATTTCATTGAGTCTAACCAATCTACAAAAGGTAAATTGAATACCAAATCAACACAACAAAACAAAACTTCTAACACCCAGAACTAGATTGGGGTTCCCTTGTCAATTCAATAAGCATTTATAATGCAAAATCCAATTAAAATTTAATGTGAAAATCACATAACAATGTGCAATTGGTTAATTGGAATTTAGAAATCGATTCAAGGGACCGAGATGCAATTTTAGCATATATGTCTACCATCACTAAATCCATTACTGGAAAAATAGAGTAATGCCGAGAACACCATGTCTCTGCAACTTGAGAGCTATAACCTGGGATGAGAATATTAACATACATAAAGGATTATGATAAATCTTGTCCTTTATTCGTCTGTTATGCCAATTCTTCAAATCCAACCATGACAAGACTCAAATCAAGCTTTTATACAACTATTCAATTGAGTTCAGATCCATTAAGATATGATCAAATAATCTATTTCAGGTAAAGATCACATATGATTCTAATTTTTCTAAAACTTTTAACTACTTACATAATTAGCATATTATATGGCACAATGAGAACAATCTCTTAATTGAACTATATTTCCTTGACATAATAAATTTGGGAGGGAAACAACTTCCTCGAATAAAGTTCTTGAACTATGATGGTTAATCATAAGTTTGTCTATTAAGATGCTCCTTCATCACTATGCCCTTGCAAATGTCCCTTTTAACTTCAACAATCTCTTATCTTCCCATCATGTCATGATGACCTGGTTGTTAGAAGATCTCCTTATCTCAACTTTTCCATCAACCATGTTAATGGCATGAACTTGTTACTGAATGTGCATACGAGACAACAATTTCCTCTACAACTCCAGAAGATAGAAAACATTATGCAACATAAATTTTGGGAATCCAATCAATTTGAGCCTGATCGTACCAATTCCCTTAGGTTTGAGGTTTGATTTATCCACAAAATATACTATACTATATACATTATTAGTCACTTCTTCAAAGAAGTATTTTCTTAAAACTCATGTGGAAGGTAGCACTATAAGAAACCAAGTATCTCTCAAGAAGAAAATGAAGCATTAAAAAGAACTTCATTTACACCAATATTGCAATGTGTAACAATGAAATGAGAAGATTCATGAGCTTTACCTTTTTCTTCTTTCTGCTACTTCTTTTATGTGATCTTCTCCCAGGTAATTCTACATGTCTTTGCCAAATGTCCCTTCTTGCTACAACAAACATAGAGAAGATAAGATTTCTCACCATGGTTATGTCTACCCCCTTTCCTACAAAATTATTTATTCCATGTCCTCTCTTAATGCCATCTCCTCTAGAAGAATAATGTGATTCATTCTTCCGTTTCAAAACAAGGTTCACAGTCTATTCAATGGGCTAAACTATTTTCTTTCCAAAAGTTTTCTCTTGTTTTGCAATTTTCTCCGCTAAAATGTCTAATATGAGGGTTCATTTGGACACATGCTTGAAGTGATTCAATGTAATGTACCTAAAGGATGTTTAGGCACACTAACTCAAGCACAATATCAAGCTGAAGGTCCAATTCATAAAACAAACAAAACTATGTGCTAGAAATGAAACTAGAATGACATAAATCAGTTTCAATGTGTAATGGGGATTCTCTCACTTCACATAGGATCGATTCAGAATTCAGAATTCATAGAAAGATAGCCATCAGGATGCATAGTCTCAAGAATCCTTTGCATAATGTACTAGGACCATTTATGTTTCGAACACCAATGAGGCTCAAGTCTACTCCAAGGCTCATGGGAACCTTAGTATATGTAAACTATATCCCTGATATTAGAATGGTTAGAATCCATAGGTTTAGAAATGATTCGACTTGATATGGGGGTCAAATAAACATCGATGTCAATTGGGTATGCACAATAGGCTGATTTCCAAATCAAAATGAGGAAAACCTAAGGGCATAAAAACTCTAAATTTAATTATTGGGATGGCTTTAGGAGGGTCTTAATAATGCGCAACAACTTACAGAAAGGAAATTGAGTTTATAAAACTCATCCAATGACATAAAATGTAAAACTAGTCAAAATTTACATTGTAATGAGCAACCCTTGAAAACATAGAAATTCTAACAACTTCAAGGCTTGTAAATTATGTATCAGATATGATATTTGAGTTCCATTACATGTAAATGCGTAACAAAAAGATCTTATTTGAATTATATAGCAGCTATGATGATAATCAAAAATCAAACTTGAACATAGTCCTCAATCTTTATGATTTTACAACATAGAAGATGAATTTTATTCAACAAAGAGAATGCAAGGAGTAATTTCGGTATTGGATCAAATCCATGAGCATAAGGCGGTCACATGAAGCTCATAATATGCATAAGATCTGATGATGTAGCTCATAGGGGGCACAATACTCCAATTAGTCTCTTCTCAAGATGGATCTCTTCACAAATTACAAATTTCTTGCATCAATCTCTGCACCAAATCTAGAGGCTCGAATTCTTTACGATGTATGATGGATCAGACTTGAAACTTAGACTTCCATGGTTGCATAGGATGTGCTAGAATCATAGATGAACACCAGAACATTTACTATGGGGCACACCTCCCACAATTAGCTAAAGGCACATCTCCAAATCCTAAAGAAACTCAGAGATTTGTCATTCACAAACAAGACTTCCAAAATATTTCAATGTGGTGCACCCTCCATCTTTTATAACAAATTTGGCTTCGTGGACAAGTTACATCTTCATGTGGCCCACTTGCATCAACCCATGCACCTTCCTTAGTTAACTTGGAAATTACATGCTTTGTGCAACTTTTCTAGATTTTCTAAACTCTCTTTGCTTTGTCTTTTCTTCCTTTTAGAAACTACACCCTCCCTTTCTTTCTTGATGTTTCCTGCTTTTCATATCTTACTGCCTTTTTGCACTTTCCTACTTTGTGCACTAGCCTGCTTTGTGCACTAGCCTGCTTTATGCACTTGCGTGCTTTTCACTGCTTTTCTTGATTGACTGCTTTTGTGCTGCTTTCTATCTTTTTCTGACTTATGGACTTCTCCTAGTTTCCATTTAGTATGACAACTCCTTGGGTCCACTAGGCCTCATGCGCCCACCTTGGCCACCTGGAACATCCACCTATTATAAAATCAAATATTATTACAAGATATTATAATTTCAACATACAATTTTAATTCTAAGTTTAACAAATTTAAATACTATGGGCAATTAATATATCAAAATGGCCCCTTCTTAACTTCTGATTGGCCAAAATAACTAGGGGTTATCTAAGAAACAGATTAGTCATGATGACCTCATGGATGGGACATTACATTCAAGATAGTGGAAATGTGTGGGGTAGAGGGCCTTGGTCAAGGATGTGAGAGAAATTCCTACCTTCACACTAGAGGCATCAATTTCATGCATAATTCCTTTTTTTTAAATGTTAAATCCATGGGTTCATTATCCTTCAACTCTAGGATGAAAAGCTTCCACAGTAGTGGAATGAGATCCAATTCTAAGTGAGTCAAACAAATCCTTCTATTTTTTCAAAGCACTATAAGAATATGTAATGGATATAATATGATGACTCGCCTCTCCACTTACTATAGAAACAATCAATGCATATATTTTATTGTCTTTGTTCTTCCATATTGCAAGCTCTTTGACTATTGTAGGTTTTATAGGTTCAACACCATTCTATCCTTCACAAATTCCATCCCGCTAATTGTTGAAGATGAGTGTATTTTGATCTTCCTTAACCATTCTAGATAATTCTCTTTGCCATTGAAAACCACACTAACAATAGAGAGAAGAGAATGCAAATTTATAGGAAACATCACTTCACGCTATGTTCAAACTGCAAATTGCAAATAACTCAAATTTCTAACTCTGATCATAATTATGTAGTCTCAAGGGTAATATGCTCAATTAGATTTAATCAATTGCCAACTCATTTCTTTGAAACAAGTGACAATTTGATAGTCCCAGCAAAGCCTCTATCATAATAATATCTTCGATCAAAGAATAAAAAATGATAAGTGTAAACTTGAAAACTCACTAGCATATCTAAAAGTGCAAACAAGCATACCATGCATACCTCATTACATAGAACTTCCTTAGAAACAAACATGTCCTTGCACCATTGTGCCACTCCATCGTCCATAGCAAGCAAGTTGGTCATGTGATGTTGCTTGATATGGACATGCAAAGACGATCGATGTTTAAAATGATGCAACATTATTCGAGAAGGCTCGTCTTTATGAACCACAACAGTAACATCATATATGGCTGGAACAAATGAGTGCAAGTTACTAACAAATGAGTGCAAGTTACTAACAACTAAGACAAAACCTTTGGTGCAAGGAATCATGTAGTGACGCCATGTAGAGGTAAAGTAATGCAACATAGAGGTAAAACTTGGATACAAGAGGTGAGAGCTATGACCTTTGGTTAGAGCACCCATCTGGTAAGTAGATGATGAGAGGAATCATAGGTAGTATACAACACAAATAATGTGCAGAGATACTATACCAAAACACCACACACATGGACAAGCAATACACATGTGTGATAATACCAACACGTAGATACCAAATGATACACCATACACAAAGGAAATACCATGCAAAGGTAAAATGTAGACTGAGCACACACAAACAAATTAGGGTTTTGACTTCATTTTGGTGTGAAAGATCACCACGAAATAAGACAAACTAAGACATAATATCGTTATACACAGAAGTAACCCTGAGATGTAAAACATGTCGTGGGCATGTATAGGTAACACACATGTGTACACATAGGTACATGCAAAGGTATGAGGAGACAATAGGTTTCACTAGAGTCAAGGGTACACAACAAAGGGGAATATAGTTTTGGTGAATTGGAAAAATACCATAGTACTCTGGATGATGCAAACCATAGGGAATCATGGAGTTAAAATTACTAGAGCTTTGATACCACTGATAGGACTAGGTAACTCCAATGCTTGGGATGCTTTTATTAATTGTGAGCCCCCCCCTCTCTCTTTCTCTCTCTCACACACACATTAAATGTCACCTTTGGTTTCCACATCCAAGAGTTCTATAATGACTCTTCGTATTTTTGTAACAATGATATTTACAAGGTAACCACAATCCCTAAGATTAAGTTTTTAACAATATTTTTTTATTATGTTTTAAAAAGAATCCTCTACCATACTTTTTATATACTTTCCTAAAATTACCCATTATTAAATTAAATATTGATAACATATTTGTATCTTGTAATTTTCTCACTACATAAATGCTTCCTATACAAAACTATTATCCAAAAAGTGGTCCAATATAACATACTAGCATAGATCCATTTTAAATCTAGATCTATCAAGCACCGAGAGGGATCCAATTGCTTGTGGTGTACATTTTTTTACCATTTGGATCCCTCTCCGTACTTGATAGATCTGGGTTTAAAATGGATCTATGCTAGTTAAAAAAAAATTACATATATTTTTATTTAAGTCGATATGTAATTTATATTTTTCATTTTTTAATATTTTTTATTTATGTCGGCTAGCATAACGTGACAGGATCTCCCCCATACTAGGCTGGAAAGCACCTCGTTTCTCTCGGTGCAATAAGCGTATGCTTATTAATAATTAAAACAAACTGCATGTAAAATAACAAGTATACAAAGCAACATATGAAGATGCTCTTCACTTGATTTTGTCTACACTTTAAACCATTAAAAATTTGAATATCATTGAATATCATTTATGCATGTTCTCTCGTTAAAGTACACAAAGTTTCAACATCTTTAAATACTTAATGTGGGTTCTTACTAGGATTAGAGTAAGTCGGTTCCCTCCCTATAGATTGGTAAGTTTCATGATAAACGTTATTTGACTAGTAAGATTTACGGGAAATGTTAAGACTCAAATAAGTACATACTTATTACTTAAAGAAAAAATAAGTCTATTTTTTTTTAAGATCGAGATGGATGGTATATAATAATAATTTATTTTTAAAGTCACAACTTATCCAAACACCAATTTTGGTGTATAAGACCCCTTGCTTGTGGGAGAAGGGTCCCCTCTGCCCACCGCTTCAACTACTAAAATCTATACAAATGTAAATATCCTACTCCCTCGTGTTAAAGTAGACAAAGTTTCAACATCTTTATAAACTATATGTAAGTTTTTATATTGGTTCCATTCCAATATAAGATTCATGAGAAAAACTAATACTCTAGTAAATCCATACCTATTATTTAAAGAAAAACTAACAATATTTGAGATAATCTATATTTTGTATCTATAACAATAAAATAAAATATTTTAAAAATAACAAAAATCTCTAAATATATACATACCCTACCTATAGATTTAACACATATTCTTAACTATTGAACCTATTCATACTACATTATTATCCCTGCAGAGGCAGGGTTATTATGCATTCGATATTGCGTTGACCTTGTATTAATCTTTCTTTTGACCAAAAAATTATGAGAATTATCTAAAGTAAACATTATAAATATAATTATATATTTTTATAAATATAATATAATTGTAATTATCTGCAATCTTATTCGCTAATATAATAATACTCTTTTTCTATAATCATTGCACAGTACACGTACTCTGCAGGGAAATACCGAGGCCATCAGTTGTCATGTGTGATGTGATTGTCCTTACATGTATGCAGGTTTTATTATTTGTGTAGTAGGCTCGTGGAGACTCCGCATTAAGATGTGTTCTTCTAACCGTTAAGATTTCTTGAATTCTCAATAGTATGACATTCCATTTATCTAAATTAATATAATATGGTTTGGGATATCAAGCTACTTTATGAAACATGATTAACCTAATTCTTGTAATTTATTTTAAAAGCCACTTTAAATAAAAGTTCAAATCAACTTCTTATTAACATTAATTTTTTTATATTTCAATTCTTTTTTATAAATGAACTTTGTGGTGATTGGAGCTTGATAATGTTTAACGAGACATATATCATTTTACTTTACATTTTTACTGAATTTTATATGTGAATTTGCCTTTTTATAATTATTTTTTAATTTGTTTTTAGTGTTTGGTTAATATATATGATTGAAATTTTATTAAATGGTAATTTTCATCCAAAATTTTAATTTATTTATTAAAAATACATTTTTTTATCTAATTTATTAAAAATACATTTTTTTAAATAGATAATTTTAAACTACTAAAATTTATATACAAAATTATAAATATTTAAATCATTATATGATTATTAAATGGTCAGATGCAAAATATAAATATAATAAATATAATATCAAATAATTTATTTAAATTTAAATAAAGATTCAAATTTATTAATAAATATTATTTTGCTTAATATTTTGTCAAATATAATTATTGTTTCAAGATATTTTCTAAAAAAAATGATACAAAAAAATTAACTTGGTTTTTACAATATTATTTCATATTATATTATTAGTTATTCATGGAAGCATTTTGTTTTTTCCATGTTATTGTTTTTTTTGACAAAAACGGTTATGGATTGAATTAAATGAGCAGTGGTGTAACCACTGAAAAGAAATCTACATAGTTCAAACTGCTTTTGAAAGACAACTATCTAAAAACACAAATACTGCTGTCTTTACAAAATTTAAGTCGGGAACTCTTTCATGGTGCGAGATTGGCTTTGCGTTATTACAAGTTGCCTTGATTGAGGGGGCTTCTTCTTTTTTGAGACTTTCGTCCATTCTTTGGTGTTTTCTTGGTCTTTACTTGCTGCTTGGCTAACTAGAGGAGAATTTAGAGTGTCTTCTTCGTCTGCTTGATCTTCCCAACTTGAAGCGGTAGGCATATTTGGTGGCTCCACGGTTTCCTCGGAAGGGAGGGATTGCGTGGATTTTTGAGTTGGTTCATTATTGTTTTCATTCGTTGGAGTTTCCTTCGAAAGGTGAGATGGGAAACTGCTGATTTCATCAGCTGGAGTTCCTTTTGAGAGATCCGGGTCCTTCCAGATTAACCGGTGGTTAGAATTTTCACTGATCCACCAAGTAGGCTTCCGATGATTTTTCCTTTCTTTATTTTTCTCAAGGAATTTTTTGCAGTTGAGGGCTAAGTGCCCTGTCTCACAACAAGCTCTACATCTAAAATGGATTTGCTCGTAATCTAACTTTTGAGTCCAAGAATAGCCCTTACCTTCCAGGATGATTTCCGCTGGAAAACCTTTACTGAAATCCATTTCCACACAAATCTGGGCATAGGTGGTGAAGGCAGTCTCAATTTCTTGACTTCTGCTGTAAAATTTTTCGAGGGCGTTCTTGATGGATTGCAAAGAAGAGAGACCCTAGAAATGAAGAGGAAGATTTGGGAGCCTAACCCAGGCCGAAGCTGAAGAGATAACAACCTTTGAAGCATCAAAGGAAGGGGACCACGGCTGCAAGGACAGACCCGACCTGCCCCAGAACCACAGCCTAGAGCTAAAGATCTAATCCTGATCTTCTATAGAAACAAAGATTACAATAAAAAGCCCTTTTGCACAGGGGAAAATCACAACTCCCTCTTTGAAGAGAGGGCTCCATTTAGAGGAGACCCAAGACTGCAGATTTGATAACCTGGGCCAGAGACCATTAAACTTGCAAACCAAAGCATGAGAGGAGTAGTGCTCAGCATGATCCATAACATCTTGAATGATGGGAATGGTGAGAGCAGGGGCTTCATGCACCACTAGCAAAGGAGGGCCGAAACCGAGGCTGCGCTTGACCGTCTTGCTGAAAGACACTCGAGGAGCAACATCACAAGCATCCACAACAGGAGCCATGGAGGAGGGCGAATAAGGCACAGAGCTTGGGCGTAGAACAGGTTGAGAGCTCCTCAGACAAGAAGTAGAACCAGGAGCAGCCTCCGGCGAGGGGAGAGCAACGAAGCCCAACAAGGAACCAACAACCGACGAGGGGAGGACCATAGGATCGTCCTGACAGGAAGCCGCTAGGGGCATTAGGCCGAAACCCTAGCAAGAGCCGCCGAGGAGTTGTCGAGAGGAGTCGCCGGCCGGAGAGGGGCATCAGGCCGAAGCCCTAGTAAGAGCCACCGAGGAGCCGCACGTTTGAAACACATTTTTTCATGTTATTGTTGAGTAAGCTTATGGATGCATTTTGTTTCTTTCATGCTATTGATTACTTATGTAGGTATTTTAGCATCTCTTATTACGTATGGACAATATTGTTTAAGAAATGAGGTTAATGCCTAGAGACCATAACACAAAAGAATAATTTTATAGAGCACTTGCAGTGTTCATGGATCTAAAATGATGCTACAACAAGTCTTGAAGTACTTGAAACAAAAAACTAAGAGTGACAAAAAAATAGAGAGCTTTCTTCTAGTGCCCTTCTTTCTAACCTTGAAAGTTGTTGTAGGATTTCTTCATATTCACTACATACCCTCCTTATCCTTGGAAAAAACTATAGAAATATACCAACAATGAAAAAACAACATTGATACGGCATTATATTATTTTTCCAACACATTAGTCTAGGTTATCCATATTATAATGTTTCAACTCTCTTGAAATGCAATTTAACTATCCCTATACAAAGTGGCATGGACTAGCTACATTGAGACTATAATTCTATGTACAAAATATAATGAGACTATAAATCTATGTACACAATATACTAAAAGTAGGTTTGTACATCAATGACACTATTCTAGTATAATATGTCATATTCAAATTTCCATTATCATTAAATTATATTTTATGGGCAAATAATAAATTCATAATTCTTTTTACTTTACAAAGAAGAATTTTAAGGTAATTCATTTTTTTGAGCAGAAAAAATGCCAGACCTTGTTATTCAGAGAGAATCAAAGGACATCATATAGATGACAACCCTTCTAAACAGGTTTCCCAGCTGGAAATAAGCCAAAGGGGATCCCTCTACTCACCATAAGTTCCTCACTTTTTATCATACTGACATGAAACATGTACATGAAAGACAAAAAGGACCAAATACTCAACATATGACTATGAGATAGTTCCAAAGAGTCACGAGGATTCAGACTCTTATAAAAAAACCATAAGACAGTTCCAACAAAATCTGATCTTTGAGACCGAGAGATTTGACAGTCAATCTTATAAATCCCTGAGCATGATCAAAAGGCCGATAGTCTCATCTTAGATGGCATGGGATCCATTCTTTCAAGATAAATACAAACTCGTGCCAAAAAAAGTAAAGGGACTGAGTCTCGGCACATAGCTTAAAAAAGTTGAAAATTTCCATGATCAGAGATCATACCTTCCATAGTTTCCGAGAAGTTCCCAATACCCGAATCCAACACAAGAGCCTTCTTTGAGAGACAGTCAACCTGCTGATTGTGCTCGCGATATATATGATTGAGAGACAAAGGAGAGAAATTTTGTAATAGAGATATGATATCCTCGCACCAATGTTTCAGACTGGGTGAGTCCAGAGATGATATCCTGTTGGCCCAGTTGATAATGACAAGAGAGTCACCATAGATGGTTTGTAGAGGGATCCCCAAAAGCTTAGACACATCGAGAAGAGCCCATAGAGCAAGGAGTTCTACTCTTGTGTTTGTACTTTTGCCACAACCAAGTGAGAAACAAAGGAAACGAGAGTCACTCAGTTGTAGCACAAAGCTTGCTCCTCCAAGGTCATCAGTAGCTGCCTCGTCAAAAAAACCACAAGGATAGGAGATATGAGAACTGGGACCAATATTTCTAAACTTGTGCTTTTGTTTCGGAACATGATAAAGTAAACTAAGAGCTTTCACTTGATGAATGATATCTGAAAAAGATAACATCTTGTTTTCAAATAAGCAACTGTTTCTCATTTTCCACAAGCTCTAGAAAATGAATAGGGGCAGATAGCTGATGGCAGAGTGAGCCGATGTGTTTTTGTACCAAAGTTCAAGAAAGGCCCCGACAGAGCAGTTTTTAAAGTAAGGCAGGCTCGATTGCTCACAAAAAACATTGAAAACCCTGTTGGACACAGTGCAATCTAAGAATAGGTGATGGACTGAGTCTTCATTCAACCTGCAAAGAGTGCAGATATTGGGACCCTGCCAACCTCTCATTTGCAAATTATCCCAAGTTAGTACACGGTTCATAACCACTAACCAAATAAAACATCGAATTTTTGCAGGAATGTTAAAAGTCCAAAGTATGTCCAGCACTTTAGAATGATCCGAGGAGGACTCACAATTCATTATAAAGCATAGGGTGTNATATATATATATATATATATATATATATATATATATATTATCTCTATGGTAAGCAAGTATATTCTTCTAGTTATCTGTCATGACCTATTGGTTATTCATTCATTGACGTGTTGGTTATTCATTCATTAGCTATGAGTTATTCATGCATTGCTATCAGCTATTTTTTATATTATTTTTTTCAATCTAGTGAGTACACTTGTCTCATCCTGGTGGGTAGATGAAAATTCATAGGCCCTAGTCCACCCCAAATCTCAAATAAAAATGCCTATCAACAAGATTAACTCGAGTGTAACAAGTGTTTAACGAATTAATTTCATGGTCGTCATATCTTGTTATACTTAAATGCATCTTCATTAAGATTTATATAAGCTTCAATTAAACACTACTTAAAAAAAGGGGTGACAATAATAATTTTTTTATGCATATCTTGTTATACTTAAATGCATCTTCATTAAGATTTCTATAAGCTTAAGTTAAACACTAGTTAAAAAAAAGTAACAATAATAATTTTTTATGCAACTTTACTACTAATTTCACTTGTTCAATAATAAATTTATTATTTTAAATAAAAAAAATTAACATACATAACTTACAATTTTATTAGGTTTTTTCATTACTTTTTGCAATTTACCTATCCTTAAAATAGGCGACAAGACTAGCTAACACGTAGCTCTTGTTCTTAATATCACGCTATTCCATATACGTAATGACGGGATCGCGCTCTTGCTTTTTCCCTTGTTTCACCGTAAACTCGTAACAATTAGTTATTTCCTTAGCAACTTTTTTTTTTAAAATTTTAAAACAACATTAAAAATGCAATTTTGAGATTCTATGGGATTAAAAACGCCCCTCTACAGTGATCCAAAAACATGTGAGCACGGGAGGTCTGGGATTAAAAACGCCCCTCCAGAGTGATCCAAAACCATATAAGCAGGGGAGGACTCGTGAACAAGGAGGGATTCAGTATGGGCCATCAACAAAACCAGCAGCATCATCTACAAAAATGTGTAATCATAGATTCTCAACAGGTAAGAACATTGCTCACTGAATCAATTCTAATACATCATCTTCAATCATCTCTCTCAAACAATACAATCCGTTGTCCTCAACGCCAAAATCTTTGCATCAACGACGACACCAACAGAGACGCACCACCTGGCCAATTACTTATGATGCCTGCATGGTCTCAATCCCCTGCAAGCCCCTACATAGGAGTCAAGCTCGTCACTTCATTTCCTTGCAATACCCACATGGGTTTGCCCAGCATAAATGCTTCATACCTGCTCTCAGATTCATTCAATGGAATCCCTTTGGCTTTCATAGATGGAACAGAGATAACCCACTGGAGAACTTCATGTCTATCGGCCTTAGCTGCGTTCTATCTTGCAAGGCAAGATGCCCATGTTCTTGCCATGGTGGGTGCTGGTCAGCTTGCCCCTTATTTGATAAGGGCGCATATCTCTGTGAGACCCAGTTTGAAAAAAGTCATAATCTGGAACAGAACTCCTGCTAAAGCCCAATCCCTAGTTGAAAAACTCAGAGGGGAGTTGGGTTCTATTGAAATTCTATGTGGGGGAGATGATCTGGATTCCATTGTTGGGTTTGCAGATGTGATAAGCTGTGCCACAAGTTCAGAGGCCCCACTCATCCATGGTGGCTTTGTGAAGCCTGGGACTCACTTGGATCTTGTGGGATCCTTCGCTCCATCGATGAGGGAATGTGATGATGAAGCTCTTGCAAGGGCTAGAGTCTTTGTAGACTGTGACGCTGCCTTGAAAGAGGCTGGGGAATTGGTTGGGGCTTTTAGCAGAGGGGTGCTTCAACCTGAGGATGTTGTGGGTACTCTGGCAGAGCTAGCGAGGGGTAGTAAGGGAGGGAGGAGTGGATTGGAGGAGGTGACGGTATTCAAGTCTGTAGGTTCTGCAGTTGTTGATCTTGTTACTGCCCAGCTTATATATGAAAAGCATCTTCAAGGTAGTTCTAATTGAACACCTACAAAAATGTTTATGGATGCTAGTAGGATGTGCTCATGTTTAAGTGGCCAGTGTGGACCTCAACATGGGTACCTAATAAGTATGGAGTTGCAGGTCAAACCCTGAGCTTCACAAGGTCAAAGTTAAAGTCAAATTGTCAAATGTGGGAAGCAGTTTTATAATGAATAAACACTAAGGCCTGCCACTGTTTGCTGAAAGATTGGATGTTTTCTGCGATCTGTGGCATGCATGATAAAATTCTTACCACCATAGCTGCAGCTCCTTTCCCAGATGACAATTCTAGACAGGTATTTTGGAACCTTAATAAACAACGGGAGATGATCTGATTTTAGGTAGCTGTATATATCTTAGTGGTGCCCCTCTTGTAACTGCGTTATACTGTTTTATGCATAGTTTATGCTTTTTGTAATTTTGTATTTAGCTTGAGAGGTGGCATCTCCACAACCTGTCAACCTTCAAAGTGCAAGAATTCAAGATGTTGCCTGAATTCCAGACAGGGACACATAACTGTAGCAAGCAACCACTGGAGCATGATTACCAAGACCCTGAGAGGGTATGCGTAACCTTTGGTTTCAATATCTGTCTGCTTCTATTGATAGTTGGATTTTGTTAAATTGTATAACGGCTTGTAAATCAGTGCAGTAATAGAAGCTAAATTTTTAATCTATTTACTAGTTATTAAAATTTTAACTTCACAGAAGCTTGGAGATGTCTTGGAATTTCCTCGATGTTCTATACATCATGTATTTAGCTGCCTAGCTGACTGCTCTATGTTAATTTTGCAATCATTTAAAATCTCAAATATTTCTTTCTTTCTTTCTTAATTCCTATCCATATGCAAATGTCATTTTGTCAAGCCTAATGTCACCAAGTGAAGATTGTTTTCCTTGAGGCTTCTATATGTAGTTCAAATTTTGGTATAAAGTCATTTGTTTTCTTATGTTATCTAAGCATCCTTCGCATTTTTTTCTTGATAATTAGATAGATCTCTGTCCTTGTTTATATGATTGATGGCTTTTTGCACTTATGGAAAATTGGTTAAGTTACCCTGTGACTGTGTTAGAGTTACAGAGCGACAATGACTGAGCATGCATTGCCACTGCGACTAGGAGTCATCTGCAACAAGACAAAGCCATATGCAACCATGCCAAATTATTACAACTGTCTGATCATCTAATTGAATTTGAAGAGTATAACTATAAATGAAATTCTAGCATTGTACTTAGTGAGATTATGATGGAAAACGTAATGAAATGCCACTGAAAATTCCCACATGACATGTCTATGGTTATTCATTGTGAGGTCATCATGCATGTTTCCTTATTGTATTGATGCAGTCATTCAGTTGTCGTAGACTCTCCCATATTGGTGGTCTATTTTGTTAGTTCTTTCTAAGGAAAACCTCATGGGATCCCCCTTCTTCAAAATATCTCAATGGAGGACCACTCAACTGCCAGTCACAATAGTGGCTGGTAACCCTAAAGGACTTACCGAATTTGAACATATGCCTTATGGCCTCTCTGTCGGCAACGTGCCTTGGGTGGACAGTTCTACTGCTTGAACTAACCAATAGGGCTGGTGTCTTTTGTTAACGACGAACCTATATGAATATTTTGGTGTGATGAATGTGATGGCTTCTCTTTTGCTGTAATTCTAGGACATTTCCTTTGTAAATCAGTTGTGAGGGCGTCACAACCCTTTGCTGCCTTGGAGCACCAAATTTAATGTGTGGAATGTCAGTAGTGATGATGTTTGTAGCTGAGAAAGGAACTTCTGCACAGGTTTAATGTCAAACATGCATGAAGTCTCTAAGTCAAATCTATTTTGTATTTCACTTTTTTTTTTGTAAGTAAGATAAGACTTTACAAAAAGGCCTTCTTTGCCACCAAGCCCAGTGTATGCAACTTCTGAGATCTGAGACGAATTACATGATTTCCTCTATCCCTATCCTTTACCCACAGACTTGCCAAAAATGGCCCTGACAGAACTAGGCCTTACAGCCGTACTAATAGAGAGACATACAGACATCCTACTAATCCCTTTAAACAGATAAAAGACAAACGACCAAACAGTCTGACTACATGCCCAAACACATATAACAAACTAATTACTATATAAGCTATCGCAAACTCTGATATTGAGAAGACCATCAGACTGAAGATGCCATGAGACGTGGGGCGAGTCTCCATGGGTCTACAGCAGCACGTAAGGGGGACTTCTTTTCTTGGTTGCCTAAAGATTAGCAGCCACTTGACGATCGCCCTGGTTCTCCGGAGGTGCAGGAGGGGTCAGGACGTCGAAGCACTTCAGGATTAGGTCCACCTTGCAGTTCAAGTTCGAGAGGTTGGAGTCGACATCAGCCCTCCACTGATCCAACTGCCCCAACTTGATTTCGTCTGCTTCCTTCTCCCATGCCGCTCGACCCAGGAGGTTCTTCATGACCTAGAAGAGAGCTACTGTCTTCTCATATTGACTTGTTCTGCCCAGTATGTGTCCTGGGTCCAGGATCTAGTCCTCCACTTTTTGACACTCCTCCTGCAGGGTCTCGCTGTCTAGCACCGCTCACAGGTTCTGCTCGGCCTCGTACACCTTCTGCTGAATTTCCCCGGGGAGGGTTAATTCGTAACTTCGAGATTCCCACAGGGCCTTGGTTTGGGCTTGGGTCGCTCATCCCATTTCCCCTGCTACACGCTTCCCTTTCCCCTTACGGTTACCCACAATCCATCTTTCCTCGGTCCCTCAGATAATTCACCACCCTATTCTTCGAGCCACTTCTTATCACAGTAGCAATGGAAACAACAATCCTCGCAAGCACGACGTAGGAAACCTTTCAACTCTTCAGGTCCCTAAATAGTAGTTTCCCACCCCCTAACATCATCCCTCTTCTATGTTTCATGATGGCCCAGGTACCATACGCGGTACAATGGTAATTTGTCCAGAGCAGGGTTCGCTCTTTCCCACTCTGTGCATTCATTCTCCCACACTGATGAAAAGACTGTGAAATGGAGTTGGCAGAATGTGCCATTAAATCACCTACGCTTGTCACATGGCCACCCTCGGTCTTCCGCTGCATCCACGTGCCTTACCAAGAGTTCCGAGCCCACCTATTACGCTGACAGTTCGCGGGCTTGATTGCCCTGCATGTCCTGAGCCATGATATCCACACACCTGGCTCGTACCGTCGCATCCTCCACCTCCCTCCAATCTTTTGCTTTGACACCTTGGCGGTTCTTCGTACTCCAGCTTGCCAGCAGATCCGCCACCTTGTTCCTTGCCTACAGACGTGGGTAAAGTTCGTGGCCATTTCGTCTCAGAGGCTTTCTTGGAGGGCTTCCACCCTTGCTTGAAGGCGCTAGGATCGAGCTACCTTGAGGCCAATGAGATCCTAATCCGCTCCACATTAACTCTATGGGCCAATGATTCGATCCTGCTCCTGGGAGGGTAGCTGAGTGAATTTCACCTCCTAGGTCTATGGTTGATTTCGAGACTAGGAACCTATCAAACCTGGAGGCTATATGTCTCTCCCCTACTCTTTTATTGTTCCAAGTAAATCATCCTTCCCTTGGCACGATGTCCACCAATGCAAGGTCCTTGATGGTGTCCTTGAAAGCCTCACATTCTTCCTCCAGTCTACGTCGACCACCTTTCTTCTCCTTCCATGGTTGTAACAAAAGGCCCGTTGAGTAGAAGAAATATGGTCCTCCATCCAGGATCTTGTTTCGGTCTTCTAGGTTTAGCAGAGAGATGGTGAAAAACCCCTTCGATCCCAACTGAAGGTCATAATGCCCATTTGGTTTACACGTCGTGTTGATCCACCATACCAAGGATTTTTCTGATGGCTAGAGACCCACAAACTTCCCAATCAAAGCGTGATCCTGCATGTATTGGATCTTTTCCTGGATTTTTGACGATTTAACCGTCATGGTTGGAATCAGGACTGCTTTAGGCATGCATTGCCTTGGTTTCCTAGCCATTGGTTTCTCCGTTTTGTCCAGATCTAGGTTTATCGGAATATCTTCGATCTTCAAGCTGATTGGATGAGGGCTTCGGGAGGCGCTGCGCTCTCCCCCGCTACCATCCTCCATGCTTCCGTCGGGCCCCCCTCCTTCTGAGAAAATCCCGTTTGAGCCTTCCTCCTCTGAGATCTCCGTCTCCCCCCGAGATCGCAAAATTTTTGATCCAATGGAGAGGTCGTGCAATGCTCCTATTTTGTAATTCACTTTATTAATAAAGTGAAAGTCTTATATTTCGCTGTTAATTCTAATAAATTGTATTTTTTAATGCATTAGTGATTTGCACTAATCTCAACTGTGAGATCTCACTGAGAGATTAAGGTTTTGGTAGATTACGATTCCAGCTAAATATAAAGGCAGGTCAAGGTAGAGGGTAAAGACACATTCATTCTTCACAAAGACAATTTAGTCCAAAGGTGAAAAAAGAGGCTGAGGAAGAGAGAAAACAGTGCAGCAGTGAGAGGATCAATCTGCAATGATTGCAGGTTGAAGAACAGAGGTGCAGCAATGATTCCATACAGTTGTATTGACAGTTCCATGAGGATCCGTACAGTGGTATGGACAGGCCATGCATGCCATACAGTTGTACGGATGCATCAGTTCAGCAGGCTTCTCAGATCTGTTTTGCAGTTTTCTTTATCAGCCGGCAGAAAACCTCGTTTTTGAGGTGTCCTTGTAAGTTTTGAGTTTTTTATAATAAACTGATTTTGGAAGACAGAGTTCGTGTGTTGTGCTTCTGCTGTTTATTTCCAGCTATATGTGTGATTGCTGCATGTTAAGAAATATTTATTTCTGTGGTTGAATAAAGTTCAGATCTGATTTGTTTAATTAAGAGAAACATAGGACAGCAGTCACCTAGTGCCTGGAAATTTTACAAGTAGCCAAGGGTGTACTAGATCACACATGATGGTGTTTCAAGGGTCAAATTATAAGCCAACAATATACCCCAGATAGATTGCATCATTTTTAGGCCACTTTGGTCTAGAATTCTTTCTTCTGCATTCAAGTCAGGTTGAAGTTATTTTGAATTGGTTATATTCAGTTCTTGAGGGCAGAAAGAGTTCAACCAGTACACAGCTGAGCACCAAATTTAATGTGTGAAATGTCACCAAATTTAATGTGTGAAATGTCAGTAGCCAAGGGTCTACTAGATCACACGTGTTGGTGTTTCAAGGGTCAAACTATAGGTCAACAATATACCCTAGATAGATTGCATCATTTTTAGGCCACTTTGGTCTAGAATTCTGTATCCTGCATAAATCCAGGTTGAAGTTCTTTTGAACTTGTTATATTCAGTTGTTGAGGGCAGAAAGAGTTCAACCAGTAGACAGCTGACATATTAACAAATTATTTGTTTCTTAAATACAGGCTGTTAGTCCCTTTCAACAGATGTTGTATGATCAACCATGGGCTAGAGTTAGTCAGGGATGGAGACAAGTTAATTAAATAATGCTATCTCATTCAACACTATTTAAACTGACGAAGCCCAGGATTAATGACTTACAAACAAATAGAATGGAGGTAAACACAGCGAGGTATGACAGTTCAGATCTTTGGCTGGAGCAAATGTAAATATTTTTGAAGTTATTATGATATACTCCATATACAGAGGTAGACAATCTTGTAATATTATACAGAGTTATAGCTTTTACAAAATCAGAGAAAGGGAGATGAGTTTGGCCAAGGACATTAATCCATTCTTAACAGTGTAAAAATCTGCAAGTCGGCAGCCACTGCATTCCATTCCTTTAGGCCCGCAGCATTAAGAGTGTAAATCTTTTGATTTCTTTTTTACAGATTGAAGTTATCATGAAATACTCCAAATACAGAGGTAGACAATCTTATAACACTGTACAGAGTTATAGCTTTTACAAAATCAGAGAAAGGGAGATGGAGTTTAGGCAAGGGCATCAATCCATTCCTAACAGGGTAAAAATCAAATTCATAAAGACTTGTTATTTGGATTCAGTGCCTTTTGAGGACAAAATGCACTGGCACAATCATCACCAATGATTAAATGTCTTGTCTATCTTACACTCTATACAAGGAGAAGTCACTTGAAGATTGTTATAAGAGTAACAAACTGAAATTAGAGCAAAAAATGCTGTGCTAGTGACATTACCAGTGATTTACATTTATTGTGCCTTTTTCTGTGTTCACAAAGCTAATATTTTTTAGTAAAAATAAAATAGATTTAAACTTTTTGTGGGTATTAAAGAAAAATTCAATCAAATTTAATTGATGTCTATTGCCTGATGTCTATCTATTTAACTACTGTTTTCCTTTTGATCCTGCCTTTCAGCAAGAGTAAAATTCATGGACAGAGTCACCTACCTAATACTATGCTTCAAGATTCAATATAAGCATATTCATTCTGAAAAGAAAATTCTAATCGTATGTAAGTAAGTGTATTTGTAGTTTTTTCCTTAGTGCCTTACGCCCAGAAATGTATGAAGTTTGAGACTACAAGATTTCTAATTCTTACAAGCTGGTTAGAAAAATAAGAGCCTGCGTACACATTCACAGGATCTCTTCTCTGCAAGTTCGTAGAAAGACTTTCATAGGAGCATATCTATGTTGTGGAAAGTATTGAGGAGTGTGGAGCTATGTAGCTACTCCTTCTGGGAATTACCTTCTGTCAATGATTGGCTATTGGCTTGTATATTCGGGTGGGCTTGGCTAAAGGTGAGAGGCTAAGTCTAAATATTTGGGTGTTTCCCGTCCAGCGGACCACCCCATCTATTCTCTCTGTGATGTCGCCTCATATTGGGACGTGCTATTGGGAATGAGGGTGGGCCAAGTTCACTTACAGTTAGGGTACCAAATACTTTTAGGGGACAGAAGGGGCACAACTTCCAGTAGGGAACCAAATATAAAAGCCTAAAACAACGAAATTAAATGGTAAATAGAGAAATTACAGATATGCCTACCCAATGAATATGTTGTCATAGGGATGCAATTAGATCATCAAATTTATTATTAAATGGCCAAAATTGTCAAAGTATTAGACTGGGGTCCCTTTAACTGACTTTATTGCATATAACACTTGTGCCTGCTTAGCTTCAAGTTCTGTGATTCAAGACTACAAGTTTCAAATTCCAAGATGTGAGAGTACAAGGCACCTATTATTAAAACTAGTGATGAATACATACATGAGAGAGTATGACACGATATAAGATATTATTTGAAACTGGTACCTATCACAATAGGCTGCAACTATATATAGAATTCATAGTTTGTTATAAGATCTAACTTATTTTCATTAGAGAGGAAGAAGTTAAGAATGTAGAAATAATAGATCAATGCTATGAGCAATGATGCTAAGAAGAAGCACAGGAAATAGATCTTGCTACTAAGAATTCTCACAAGCATACACAGGAAAAATAGAGAAAATAAAAGAGACTGAATCATATGAATGAAGAGATGAATATTGGTGTGTATCCTTGCATTGAATAATGTTGAATAATAGTGTACATAAATAGTACATCCCTCATAGAAAAATCGAATTGTATGGAGACAACTCATAAAGTTAAAAAATGACGACTTACCAAAATATAGCAAACCCCCATAGGTGGCTAAAGCACTTCTCAAGTCTATCAAAGACCTCACGAATTGGCAAAAGTATGAGTGAGTTGTCAAGGGAGATGGAAAAACATGTTAATCCTAGAAAATTGAGAAAAACTAATGCAGGATGGGTTGGAAACAAAAGCTACTAGTTTCTTAGTTGACTAGCTTTTATCTTATCCACAGAAAAGCTGGAAAAGCAGAATCTCCTGTAATGTGTTGTATACTATTTTTGGATGGTCAAAAGGTGAAGATCAACCCAGATTTAGAAATAAAACATTCTTAGGATATAAATGGCATGTATTGACTTTGAGGTGCAAGCGGATGTCAACTAATTAAGCTAGTGGGTGAATAATTAATCAAATAATGATTAATTATTTTATCCTAAGTTATGAGTGAGTTTAATATATTCCAACACCCCCCTATAAGTCTGACTTTATGATGGTATGGCAAAAATATAGATGCATACAGGGCCCAACAACAAGGCTATGGTCACTCTTTAACAATTATTATGTCCAAAAAAGTGAGGAAATAGGCAAAACCAAATGGAGGAAATCCTCCCTCAAGAAATGACAAGGCACAAAATTTTGAAGTATGTCTTCAACATATCTTCATCTTCACTTTAATGAGCTAAATGAACTGCTTCTGGATGAAAGACTTGTTGAAGAAATCATGAACTACATGATCATGCGCTAGAGTGTAGAACCTGCAAGAAGGAACAAGAGAGACTCCTTGTATCTCATCAACTGATGAAGTATGAGCATTATCTGAATGCTTCTTGTTGCATTCAAACTCTGATTTGCAAACATAATCCGAAATGGAAAAGAGATCTATGCATACTCCTTTCCAAAGAGTACAAAAATTAAGGCAATTTATTTCACACCCAATTCCTTGAATAGCTGCAAAATTGTGATGTGAATCACATGTCAATCTTCCAATCTGATGTAGCACATTTCCAGATCGGATATGAGGTGGATAAAACTTTGATATATTAAAAATATTAGCATATGGAACAGAAATGGTGAAGGCTTTGATGGCTCCATGAGGATATAGGGCTAGACCAGGAAAATTATGAGCAACTGGGGTAAACTAATAGGTGTAAAAATTTGAATGATGGATGGGCATAAGAGCTGAACCATAAGTGTTTAGAACAGATCCAAAAATGTTTAATATCAGTCCAAATATGACTAAGGTCATGGATAACCAGCCACTGAAAGATAGGAAAGACTTCAAACCATGTAAGATAAATATCATTGCATAATAGACCAATGAGGAATCAACTAGTGAACTTGGGATTTGTATAGTCTTAGGATTATTCAGAGGTATGGTAGATGGTATGGATGGTGGTATGTTATGTGTATCAACTTGCAAATATGCTTTCAAATCAGAATCCAAAGGATCACATATAAGCATATCAGTAGACTCATGGGAATACACTGGTAATGAATCCTTTGTATGAAAGGAGGAAATAATGTGATGTTCACAATCTTCAAGGAGGTTCTGAGTATTGATGCCAAAAACAAAAGAGGATATGCTGAAACACATAAGATCAAGTAAGGTAAATGGTATGACACAAATAAGGCTTGATTTGGCTAAGCAAACATCCTGGAAATCACCGGGTTGCGTACAATCAATGAGAGAGGTATGCACAAAGTGTGAAGGATCTGACACATAGATCTCAGAATCTAAGATAGGAGATTTTGAGAACAATGAATGGGTGATAGTATCATCATCAATATAAACAACTCCATATGTTACTTCTTTTTCATCATTATTATCACAAGAAGAAAAATCACCTTCAAGAGACACAGAAACAGATGACTCTTCAATATTTCCTTCTTCATTGAAGGAGGAAGCATTCGAATCAAGGAGGGCAGCAACAACATGAACTATATGAGAAACTTCTTCATCATGATCAACTTCATCGGAGAATGTAGAGGCCAAGAACTCTTGAGAGAGAACAAGAGGAGATGCTGGGTTCGCTCCATGCTTCATCTTCTATTTCCTGCAAACCAAAAGCTTTGTCCAAATTCTTCCAAAGCTCAAATAGATACTCAACAAAATCTATGAGATGATATATATTTGGAGGCATTCCTAAACACATAATTCCATAAGCTCTATCACAATTATTTAGCCAATCAATCTTCTCTTCATAAGACTCATGTTCACTCGATGCACCAATGGAGACATCAAAGAGACATTGCCTCTTCCAGTATGCCCTCATCTTTGGTTTCCAATCAACATAGTTGAAAGGAGATGGTAGAGGAACTTTTGAATCCATATTGAAGTTGATATGCTCTAGTAGATACTCTCTGCAACCTGCAAAATAAACTAGGAGAAAATCCTGTAAGCTAGACAAGCTCTTCTTCAGAGAGGGATAGGAGATTGGATGCACTCCTCAACTCTGTAGAACTTGATCAACCTTGCTGCTCTGATTCCATGTAGAAAATGGCAAGGTTGTGCTCCCTGTAGCTCTGATACCATGTAGAAATAATAGATCAATGCTATGAGCAATGATGCTAAGAAGAAGCACAGGAAATAGATCTCGCTACTAAGAATTCTCACAAGCATACACAAGAAAAATAGAGAAAAGAAAAGAGACTGAATCACATGAATGAAGAGATGAATATTGGTGTGTATCCTTCCATTGAATAATGATGAATAATAGTGTACATAAATAGTACATCTTTCATAGGAAAATCGAATTGTATGGAGACAACTCATAAAGCTCAAAAAGACTAACTTACCAAAATATAGCAAACCCCCATAGATGGCTAAAACATTTTCGAAATCTATCAAGGACCTCACGAATTGGAAAAAACATGAGTGAGTTGTCAAGGGAGATGGAAAAACATGCTAATCCTAGAAAATGGAGAAAAACTAATGGAGGATGGGTTGGAAACAAAAGCTATTAGTTTCCTAGTTGACTAGCTTTTATCTTATCCACAGAAAAGCTGGAAAAACAGAATAAACCAGAATCTGCTGTAATGTGCTATATACTATTTCTGGATGGTCAAAAGGTGGTCAAGATCAACCCAGATTTAGAAATAAAGCATTCCTATGATATATACGACATGTATTGACTTTGAGGTGCAAGTGGATGCCAACTAATTAAGCTAGCGGGTGAATAATTAATCAAATAATGATTAATTATTTTATCCCAAGTTACGAGTGGGTTTAATATATTCCAACAAAGAGAATATTTCAACCATCCTCTAACAACTTCTATTAATAATCTATTAATGACTTCTATTAACCTAGTCGTTTATACAATATGACTTTATTACACGAGTAAGCCTTATATTTTAATACCCTCTCTTAATGCTTACAGTGCTAGTAAACAAAACTCACTAAAAGTAAAAACAATAGAACTATACATTCTTCATAAGTTTCTTCTTTAAAAACAGTTCTTGAACCAATAAGATTCCTTCAAGTTGCTCCCTTTTCCTCTAAAAGATATAATATCCAAGATGTAATTTGAGTTCCCTGTAGATTGTTTGAATGTGCAGGACAATGGTAAGGATTTTCATTATAGTTGGGTTCTTTTTCTTCTTGCCATTATTTTCAGGAAAGCTCTAGAGGGAAGAGAGTTCAATATTGAGGTCACAAACACATTTCTAGCACCTAAATTCAATATTTGGCAATATAATTCAGATAAGGAATGCCAAGAGGAGACAAATGCTCCTCGATCTTATTATTCATTGGCCTTATCCTTCTTATTATTCGCCTTCGTCCTTATGTGGACACCATTTGCATATGAAGTGTTGTGTCGGCCACGTAAATGTATGATGCCGAACTCTCTGATCTTTGATCTTCCCTGAACCATTCGACAACAATCCTCACATGCACATCCCATAACCCCAATGAGGTATAATTTCTTCAATCCACAAGCATTTTGGATTATTGAACTATCTATCTTCCACTGCATTCCTCGTCTTCAAAGTTTGAACTTCTTAAAATGCAAATTCTTTAGCAAGGTCTTAACCATTGTTGATATCCGATGGATATGTTGTAATGGCTATATTAGCTGATTCTTTAAGCTTCCCTTTGATGCACAGATTTTGCATTTAATAGTTGTATGACCTAGTTATTGAAGTATCTATTTTCCATTGCATCCCTCCTTGTCTTCAAAGTTTGAACTTCTTAAAACGCAAATTCTTTAGCAAGGTCTTAACCATTGTCAATATCCAGTGGATATCTAGTAAAGGCTATATTAGCTTATTCTTTAAGCTTCCCTTTGATGCACGGATTTTGCATTTATTGTTGTATGACCTATTTTTCCACAATAGTAACCTTCAATCTTAAGTTTATTTTTCATTCTAATTCCCATCCTTATCTTTGACTATAGTGCCAACTCTGTCTAAGAATCTCTTTCTGAATCTCATATATTAACCTCTTTTCTTTAGCCAAAAGCTTTAATATTATATCATCTAAGGTTTGTGGAGACATTTGACTTAAGGTAAAAACAACATTGTTAAAAGTTGAAGGCAGTCTTGTTAATAAAATGCCTTTTGCATCCTCATATTCTACCTTTGCGCCAACCTCTATTAGCAGCTTTATGAGTGATATCAAATTATTTATATGGTTAGACGTAGTAGTCTCGACATGCATTTTAAATCTAAATAGTTGTAACTTCAATGAGAATTTTGCATTTACAATTTTTGCACCAAACAACTTACTCAACTCATCCTGGATTTCTTAAGATGGTTTTTCCAGATCAACATGAAGTAGTTTCGATTTTTAAAGAACAAGACCAATAATGGACTTGGCTTTGTCATCCTGGTTTTCCATTCAATCAAATCTTTAGCATCTATAGGCTCTGCTTCTGTCCATGTCACTATACCCCTTAATTTTTTTTCATCAATTACATTTGAATTTTCACCTTCTATGTGTGGAAATTAGGTAATACAATATATATATTTTGAAACTTGTACATATTTACTTTTTTTTAAATTTTAAGAGGAAAAAATACCAGACCCTGATATTCTTATTGAATCAAAGGACATCTTACAATCTTCCTACAATAGGCATCTTTGAGCATCAACAAACCCAATATCATTTGGGAACCCCTTTGATTACTAATTAATCAGTGAAGCATACCAAGCTGCCATTATAAACATGGATATAGAAAAGCATAAAGTCTGCCAAGGGCAGACTTTTCTCATTGTTCCTGTAAAAACAGGTCAGAAATTTTGCTGAACTAAAGATCAGAATGACCAATAAACTTACTAGTCCTGAGCATAACAAGAAGGCTGAACAACTCTTCCATGTTAGCTATAAACCAGAACAATAATACATATAAAACGTGCCAAAAAATAGAAAGGGCAAAGCCCGACACAAGCTAAAATAGCTGAAAATTCCCTTGATCAATGATCTTGCCATCCAAAGATTTAGTAAAGTTTCCATGGCCAGTGTCCAACAATAGAGCCTGTTTGGAGAGACTGTCAGCCTGCTGATTATGCTCATGATAAGTATGCTTGATGGTCACTGAAGGGGCATGTTGCAGCAAAGTTAGAATGTCATCACACCAATGACTCAGTTGAGGGGCATTAAGTGATGCAGTTCTATTTACCCATGAGATGATGATTAGTGAATCACCAAAAATAGTAAAGAGAGGGATCCCCAAATGAATGGCAACCGAGAGAAGTGCCCATAGTGCCAGAAGCTCAGATCTGTTATTTGTGCTTCTGCCACAACCCAGAGAGAAGCTTAAAAAATAAGAAGCACTCAAATGTATCACAAAACCCGCTCCACCAATATTCCCTGCAACAACCCCATCAAAAAAACCACAGGGGTATCCGATCATAGGGACCGAGCCAATAACTCTTGTTTTAATCTTCTTCTTAGGGACCGGATACAAATGCAAGAGTTCATCAATTTGCTTAAGAGGAACATACACATACGCCAAATTATTGTCAAAAATGCATCGATTCCTATGTTTCCAGGTACACTAGAAAAAGAAAAAGAGGAAAATATCCGTAAACTGAGCTAACAGGAATGTTTATGAACCATTGTTCTAGAAAGGAATTGACAGAGTTATGCGGGGTAGAGGGTATCCCAAAGTGATCACCGAACGCTGAGAAAACTCTTCTGGAGAATACACATTCCACAAAGAGATGCTGTGCATTGTCTTCATCACTTCAGCAAAGAATACACATGCTTGGTCCCTGTCTGCCCCTGCTTTGTAGTTTATCCCAGGTCAAAACACGATCCCTTACTAGCAGCCAAATGAAGCAACAAATCTTGGTAGGAATGTTCAGTTTCCAGAGAAAGTCTAGTACTGGAGACTGATCTGAATTGCAATGAGAAGAAACAATACTCTCATAACCCTGTGCTGTAGAAAGAGCCCCAATGTATTTATCATGTGACCATAAAAGAGAATCCTTGATATCAGAGAGTCTAATCCTACCATACTCCAGCCCCGCAGTGAAATTGTCCTAATGAAACTTCCAGTCACCCACCAGATCCAATTCCGCAGCCATGAACCAATAATGTTGTGCACAGATGGTGAGATTCCTTGCTTGGTCCAGCGTGGATATACCGAAGTCCTCCAAGTAGTCCCAAAGATCAAGAGGAAGAGCAAATGGTGAGCCTAGTCCAACAATCGGGTCAAGTCCCACCCGAATATCCTTACCATTACCAACCATCCAAGTAAGACCACCGCCCAGCCAAGAAAGGGTATGGAGAAATCCTTTCCATATCATAGATACATCTCTATCAGAAAATGCTTTATTGCGAAGCCAAGTAGCCACAGGAAGATTTTTCATATACTTCGCAGATAAAAGAGAAGACCAGATACCTGTCCCATTGATAACCAACCAGAAACTTTTAAGTCGTAGGGACAAGTTGAACCAACCCAAGTGTTTGATGCCCCAGCCACCAAGAGATGTCGGTAAAGATAATGTACGCCAGTCAACTAGATGGTACTTTCTGTTGCCCGCAGAAGATCCCCACAGGAAATAAAAAATCATACTTCTGAGCTTGTCAAGTATGGATTGTGGAACAGGTACCAAAGCCATCCAATATACTGGCAAGCTGGTAAGAACCGCTCTGATCAAAACAAGACGCCCCCCAATGGACAAAAGACGAAAGGTCCAGTGATGGATTCTCTTTTCAAATTTCTTTATGAGCCAATGCCAGTCTTTAACCAAATACCCAAGGGGTTTTAAGTAGTAGCCAAGATAATTAAATCCCTTGGTAATATGCTCAAATTTATAAGGAAGAGAACCGGCTATCCTATGTAAAATACTAACCTCCACATTATTATGTAGGAAGCAAGATTTATCCATGTTAATTTGCATACCTGAGGCTTCACATAAGGTATCCAAAATGAATTTGAATGCAACCCACTCTTCAAATGTCTTAGTGCCGAACATAATGACATCATCCACAAAGAGTAGATGAGTGAGGGAAAGCTGAGGAGGGATCTTAATGCCCTTGATCTTCCCATTGTTCTGAGCATCCTTAATAAGTATGACCTATTTACTTTTACTATTGGAGTACAACTACTTTTGCAACTTTTCATCAAAGAAGAATTGAGTTGGATAAAAATATAATCTTTAACTTGAAATTAAGAGTAACCCTTTAAATTTGATCATAGACCATAAGTGCTTTTACCAACTATACCATAGCAATGCACTTATACAATTTAAAAATACAGTTAGAATATATATAAAATATTAGAGTTTTCCATGCTTGTAGGTGCGCTCGTAAATATATGGACGCACAAGAGACCAATCAAAGTACTTATGTTTTTTTTTCCAAAGAAAAAAATCGTAAATATTTTATTCACATTCAGCAGATGGCCCTCAAGGTCCATTATACAAAATACAACTAAGATGTTGTCATTTACAAAAAAATATTTGCCTCAGAAAGAGCACAATATCCAAAATCCAGATCCAAAACTGATCCAACTGTAAAGTTGTCATTACATACAAAATGTCATCAAGATCATAATGTTCACCATAAACTATTCAGCAGAAAAAAATCAATATTCATGCAAATAAAGTCTGATCTTAGCAGACTTTTTTCATCATTCCTGATTATATCAGGTCAGATCAACTGTGCCAGGTGATCAAAAGCAAAAAACCAGAGCAGAACAAGCATGCTGATGAAGTCTCAAAAGTGTATAATAAGTCAATAGCTGATCAAAAAATCAGCAGCTAGTAAATTGGCCAAGTCCAGGCCATCAAAAGAAGAAAAAACATATCCATATCCATTCAGGTACCAAAATAATGAGGTCAAATCTGCCCGCAAGTCCAGCTCTAAGAATGTTGCTTGTGGTCACCAGAAATGCAAAAAGATGCATATTAATATCAGCGAAAGGCATCATGTCAAGGGTAGAGCAGAATCAAAGTACTTATGTAGACAAATAAGTTCAAAGTCTTGAATTTGTTAGATAATAAAGATGATGTTATCTTCAATCTTGTGAGTTCAAAGGCTTTGAATTTGTTAGTTAATAAAGATAAAAGCTGGTAAGCGGATGAGTTTGTTAGCAGACCACCTGTGATGTCTTCAATCTTGTGAGTTCAAAGGCTTTGAATTTGTTTGATAATAAAGATGATGTTGTAAAAAAAAAAAAGTCAATTAGGATGAACCATAAATAAGAAATGTAATATTGCTCTTAATCTTTGAAGCCACAATGAATAAATTATTCATGGTTTAAAGTGAAAATTTTATTAAAGTGTAAAAATTCTTTGGGATGTTGATTAATAAAGTTAGTATTAATTAAACCCTAAGGAATTACTAATGGGAAAAATATAAAGTTCTTTCTTGTTTTATAAAATATTAATTAGAAAGAAACATATTCTTCATAATGGTGTGGTTGATATATATGGTTCAAATTGTAACAATGTAAATATGTACGGATCTATTTTTATAGAGTTTAGTAGTTATAGCATTATATGGAAAGGGTCTTTTATCCCGCAAATAAAGAGCTCATATACACTAATATAATATTTAAAATCAAGTTGTTATTATTATTATTTATTATTACAATAACTTCAGTTGTTAAATATAATATTCAATTTATATAATAAATAATGATATTAATGGTGTGTGGTGTTTGAGAGTTCAATTTATAAAAATAATGATATGGTTAAGACATGTTTTTAAATTCATATTGAATTATTTATTACCATGGCTCAACAAATTTAGTAAAAGTAAAAATCAATAGAATTTTAGTTTTCACAAATATAGTGACATATAGAATGAGATTAGCAATTACGCTTTTTATTTTCTTTCATTTAGCAATAGTGAGTTTTCTCCGTCATATTTTCAGGGAATTCAATAGAGAAGCCATTGAAAATAAGAGCAATTATATTTTATAGGAGTTTCTTGATGAAAACTTGATAGACTCGGAGCTATGAGAGTTCTAATTTATGTGAACTTACTTATTTCTATCTTTTACTTTTGCTTTTTATTGGGCTTTAGTTTCTATGTTGTCACGTAGAAATATAAGTACTATGTTTTTTTATGTCTGAATAGGTGAAATAGGCTCAAGCACTCTATGGGAGAATGAAAAGTTTGTTGAAGTAATTATAGCTTTGGCTGTATGACATCTCTGTTTGGATGCAACGGAAAGAGAATATCTTTCTATCTGTTTGTAATTATGATACAGTTTTTAATAATAATAATAAAAAACTGTTTTTCCTTTGTGAAAAAAGATAGCGAGCTTCCCAGATACACATTGTATTTGTGCTAAAAATTAATATAAAAAATCCAAGAAACTGCATTTATAATAAAATTTTAAATACAAAATTTAAATCACAAATGAAATGGAAGAAATCTTTTGGTTTTCATAAAACATTATTAAATTCTTTTATAACCAACAACATTAAGATTTTCCGCAACATCACAACATCATATTTGTTATAATGATAATTTATAAAAGAAAACATTATAAAATCAATTTAATGTATCAAATGATTTCCGAAGAAATCTTTTAGTCTTCATAAAATATAATTAAGGTTTTTATAACAAAATTAAGATTTTAGCATTATATTGTATTTGTTATAATGATTATTAAAAAAAACATTATAACATCAAATTTATGTATTAAATATGAAGTATAAGGTATTTGTAAAATATCAAAGTTTGTTAGTTTGTTAAGGGTATGGTGGTTGGTTTGAGTTCAATTTTGTTAGACATTTTGGATTGGATGTTGAGCATTATCCAGGAAAGTGAGGAAGTTTGTTGAAATAAATAACAGCTAAGTTTGATTTTTTAAATATTTTTATTTGTTCATTTGATTATAATTTTAAAAACAATTTTATTTTATTTTATTTTAAAATTGAAAAAACACAAAAAATTATATTTAAAATATTTAATTATTTTATATTTATAAAAATTTTAAAATACATATTTTAATAAACAATTATTTATTTATTTATTAAAGAATATTTTTATATATATCAAATATATTTCTAATACTTTAATCAAAATCAAAATTAATATAATGATTGTTATTTATTGAACTAAAAATTGTATCTTTAATGTAATTTTTCATTCAATTTAAATGAATTACTTTAAGATAGAATTCGCTTTGAGGTGTTTGTTTCTAGTCTGGATAAATCCCATTTGGTTACCATTCACCATTGTGGTAGATGCTTGTGCCATCTCATGAGGATAATTCTTTGGAAGAGAAGGGTGGTTGTGAGATTTTTTTTGGAAATATATAGATAGTTTTCCAATGAAAAAAGTATAAACTTTTTATTTCGAGCATAAACATAAAGATACATTATGTATGTGCAAAATGGCTCTCCAAAAATCCATTCTACCATTGATTCCAAGGATTGACTTCACTAAAAAGATGCAACAAGATTCAAATAAGAATAAAAATACATATAATCCTACTTACATATCATATTATATAAAACGGGGTTTATAAAATCCCCATGGACCTACACTCCCAAAGATACAAAAAAAAAACAATATAAACATGCTAAGAATCATAATGCCAAATTCTATGAAATAGAGTTATTTACTCAAAATTTCAATCGTATATGGAGTGAATAATTGCTAAGGAAATGACTATAGTATTATCTTCTAAATTTTGCATGTATCCAAGGCTTTCTTATACCTACAATATGTTTGATTATTCAACTCCCTATAGATACGACTGTAAGAACTAGATGAAAATCTTATTTCCAGCAGTTTCACTTGATCAAACAAAAGCCCTAAGAACCAAATTGTGTGTGCTTGTGGATCCCTTCACCCACTCATTCACCCACTTTGAGTCACCAAAGTTTTGAATGTGTTATACCTTTTTTAGTTGCTACACTCATCAACACTACAAGGGCATTCCATTCTACAAAATTATTTTTACTTTACCCAAACCTAAACTTAAGCACGTA
>LPNX010254630.1:63903-95771 GCA_001517045.1 Pseudotsuga menziesii | reverse complement strand
TATTCTTTCGACACAATTTTCAGCACTGGTCTTCTTCTCTGAATCAACTGGATCATCTTCGTCTTCAAGTCATCTTCATCTTCAAGTCATCTGGATCTGGATCATCTCTCAATCTGGATCATCATAGAGCATCATCACTGGATCTGGATCATCACTTGATCTGGATCATCATCACTGGACTGGATCTGGATCATCACTCGATCTGGATCACCACTGCTGGATCTGGATCATCACTCGATCTGGATCTCTCGAAGTCATCATAACTGGATCTGGATCATAGCTCGATCTAGATCTCCACTGGTCATCATCATGTGTGTACTATCTCGTCATAGGAAGTTCTATAGAGCCAACCCTTTTTCATGCTGGTTGTAGGCCTACTCTCATGTAGGTCTTCACCCAGCACTTACATCTGACCTGCTCGTCAGAAAGGCACGCTCAGCACTCACATCTGATCATGTAGTAAACTACAATCACATCAGAAAGGCCCAGCACTCACATTCACCAGCATGATAGGACATCACATCACTAACATCTGTGAAATGGATTTGCACTTATATCTGACCTACTCGTCAGAAGGGCACAATCCCATCCAGGCTGGAACCACCTCCGCCACAATGATGAAAGAACTCTGTTCTTTTCACCTAGGCTGGAGCCACATCCGCCACAATGATGGAAGACTCCCATCCAGACAAGAACACATCCTATCACAGTGATGAGAGATTTCAGCACTTACATCTGACCTACTCGTCAGAAAGGCACATCCATCCAAACAAGAACACATCCTATCACAGTGATGAGAGATTTCAGCACTTACATCTGACCTACTCGTCAGAAGGGCATGCACTCACATCTGACCTGGTAGGAACTGAATCCTACACCCTCGTCAGCAGAATAGCCCCCAGTCCTAGACTGAGCTACCTGGTAACGGACCAGGTACCTCCACTCTCCTGGAGAGTGGCAGTAGCCCTTACATCTATCCTACTCGATAGAATGGCCAGCACTCACATATGACATGGAAGGAACTAAATCCTTTAGCCATGAACAGAATGGCTCTGCCCTTACATCTGAACTGCTTGTCAGAATGGCGGTAGCCCTTACATATGTCCTACTCGACATAATGGCCAGCACTCACATTTGCCATGGGAGGAACTTAATCCTTTAGCCATGAACATAATGGCTCAGCCCTTATATCTGACCTGCTCGTCAGAATGGATCTCTCAGTCCCGGACTGAGTGTTCCTGGTAACTGACCAGGTGCCTCCATTCCCAGAATGGCAGTCAACACTCATATCTGACATGGAAGGAACCAAATCCTCTCACCATGACAGAATGGCTCAGCCCTTACATCTGACCTGCTCGTCAGAATGGCTTTGGATCTCTAGCACTCATATCTGACATGGAAGGAACTGAATCCTCTCACCATGACAGAATGGCTCAGCCCTTACATCTGACCTGCTCGTCAGAATGGCTTTGGGACTCATCACTGTCTCTGGGAGGAAGCCTCGATCTGGAGAACACCAAGTCTCTCTCTGAAGTACTCGAACTTCAGCCTAGCCAATGGATTCGTCAATACATCAGCTATCTGTTTCTCCGTCGCAACATACAGGAGCTTCACTACTCCTCTCTGCACCATATCCCTGATATAGTGATATTTGATCTCGATATGCTTCGACTTGTCATGGAACACTGGATTCTCTGACAACTTCACGCAACTCTGGTTGTCACAATGTATACAAGTAGCATCCAACTGGAGATCAAATATATTAGACAGTAGCTTCCGCAGCCATACTGCCTCACAACTAGCTGAACAAGCTGCGACATACTCTGCTTCAGCTGTACTCAGTGCCACACAGGATTGCTTCTTGCTAAACCAAGAGATCACACCCGATCCCATACTGAAGCAACATCCTGAAGTACTCTTCCTGTCGATGGCACTGCGTGCCCAATCAGAATCAACATAACCCTCCAGGTTAATCTTTTGATTCACATCGTACTTGAGCCCATAATCAATTGTACCCCTACATGCTTTGCAACCATCAGGTGAACATGTCTCAATGTGTTCACAGCAAAGAAAATATCTGGTCTCAGGTACATCAAGGACCCAATCATTTGACGATACATTGTAGCATCAACTGTCTCTGATGAAGCATCACTTAATAGCTTCATGTTCAATGCCATAGGTGTGGTCATGCAGTCCATCATCCTGAATCTCTTCAGGATCTCTAATACATACTTCCCTTGTCCAAGGAAGATCCCATCTGTACTCTGCCACACTTCCATGCCTAGAAAAATAGTGCATCGACACATAATATGAGCATCACTGGTCTTCTGTCTTCAACCTTGAAGCAAAGGTTGAAATCCACTTTACTCTCAGTAAAGCCTAGAATCATCAGTAATCTACCCATCCTGTCGTACCATGTCGAACCTCAGGATCTTCTGCAATCACTCCCTCTAAAGCGGAGCATCATACTCCCTCTGTCTTCCGTACTCTATGCACTGAAACATTCTGTACTGGAGTGACAAGTAGCTTCCTATGCTACTAATCTTCTATGTGATCATCTAGTGTATAGACTTGCATCTTCAACCTTGTAGCAAAGGTTAAGATCTTCATCAATCTCATCATGTATGTGTTTCAACTCTTACTGGCTACAAATGTCTCTTTGCAGTCTAGGCCTTCCTTTCGTGAGAAGCCTCATGCTACGAATCTTGCTTTGTATCCCACGATGTTTCCATCTACTGCATGATGGAACTATGAACTTCTCTTAAGGTCTTGATACTGCACCCAGACATCATTCTTCTTGAACTGGTCTTCCCTTTCTTCTTGGAAGGTTCTGCATCAATGATGTCACTGCACTCATCATATTATTCTTTGTCTTTGAACTGTCGTCACTTGTTCTTCGGAACAAGTCTTCATTCTTCTTTGCTTGTAGGATTATGTATGCGATCTTTTCTACAAGTCAAATGCAATTGTATGGTTAGAAACATTTCATAAATAATATTTATACTGGCAAATACTTATGCATAAATAGATGATCATGCAACTACTTTAGCCAATACAACATTCATCCATATCTCATTGAAACTTTCTAGATGCCTTCCATCTCTACCAGGACAACATTGAGATTGTGCACTAATCCAATATGTCAGCAAAGAGGTTTCATTCTAGATAAGTAGCAATGGAGAATTTGTATAGCCCCATGAGCTACTTACCCATCACATGCATATTAGTAGTATTCTGTCATTAATGCAAACATCCTATCATGCATAATACAATAACTGAATATAAACAAATGCATAACAAAATAATATCATGAAATGACAATTGAATACTTATCTTTATTTGTTTCAAGGGTAAACTCCTTCTTGAGCCTTCAGCTTCATTGTCTTCTTCATTCATAATAGCATCGTTTCTTATCCAAAATCTAAGGTGGATAAGAAGTTCTTCAAGAGTTGAGTTCTTCATATTTCTCATTGCTTGAGGGATATTCTTTGGATGATGAGAGCTTGATCTTCAGTTTCTTCCATCTTCCCTTCTCTTCTTATGAATCAAGTTTCTTCTTCTTCTTGAAGTCTGCTGAAATGTAATCACTTCCTTCTAGAACACATTCCTTGAATGAATGAATTCCACGATCCTGGGAGGCCATTTAAGGTGGCCATCACCACTTCTGAATTCTTCACCGCTTCAAGTTGTTCTTGATTTGAGAGGCTCTTATGACTGCATGGTCTCTGCATTCTGGATCTTCACATTCTTCAACTGGTTTCTCAAGGTCATATTCTGATTTCTGTTCTTCCCTTCAAATAGCTTGAAATTCTGGAACAACTTTGCTTGCCATAGGTAGTGCTCTGTAATGTACATGTGCAAGCCTTCTATGCCAAGGCTCATTTGGATTTACTATGTCATGGATCAAGGCTTGTTCTGGATGGCCCTTCAATTTGTACAAGCCTCCTTCTTGTTCTCCAATCACTACCACATCATCGATAGTCTTTCCTTGAGTCTCGTCATATGTTTGGAAACCCCACTGTCTATGAGTCAATCATCACTTCCATGAGTAATGTTACCTGTGAGAGCTGATATCAGAACATATTCATCCTCACTTGAAGAATCTTCACTTTCATATCTGGATCTCTTTCTAGATAGTTCATCATCCTCTGCAGCATGAGCATGATGTCTTCTTTGGCCTTGACCAAGTTCTTCTTGTGAAAGGCTTCTAACCTCGTCTCCCTCTGAAACTGAAACCTCTATACTCATGTAGGTGTCCAATCCATTTTCTTCAGAGAGATCAAATACTTCCAGGCTTGGAAGTTGTCAACTTCCCCAAGCTTGTCACCAAGCTGATGTGATATATCATATTGAAATGAGAACCTCAAATGGAAATAGCAAAGGATTAAATCTTACCGATTTGAGGTGTCCGTCCTTGTCTCGTAGTTTGCTGATCTAGGGTTTGTCACAGAAACCCTAATTTTCAAAACTTGGAATCTTTCAAAACTAATTGGATAGACAGATATATCTCTTCAAATAGAGCTGTCCAATGTACTCCTTTTCTGAAAACAGTGGAGGGAAGCTCCTGGAACAGGAAGCCCTAATTTTCTGATTTCTTCTGCAGAAATGCCTGTTACTGTTTCTGTGATATATCCAAAATTACTGATCCTCTATGTCTGAAATTTCTTACTGAGGTATCATCGCATGTCCTTGATCCAACCCCGCAGGTTTCATCAGAATTGGGTTCACCATTTGTGATTTATGATCATTTTCCCAAGGTGACCTGTTACAGGACTGTTCAGAACAGCGATGTTGTACGGCATGCCACGTGTCACTGGTTCATCTTCTGAGTCTGATATTTGGATAAAAAAAAATACAGTCTGTGTCCTTTCTGGAACATCTTCAGTAATTCCATTTGGACCTCTTTAGCCCAAGATATTGCAGATCTCCCCAGGTGTCTTGTTTATGGATGATTTCTGTAAGAGGCTGGAGCCCTAACTTGGAGAGATCATATCTCCCAGAATATAGCGAATTTGAGACTGATTTTTGGAGACAGTGTTCATCAGGAGTTTAGCTTTGGCCCCTAAAATTTTCAGCTTCTGAGACTTCACCAATCTCAGAATATAGCGACTGTACGAAAACTTAGCAGTTTTAGTATTTAGGGTTTCTCCTAGCTCAAGGTCAAACTAGGGTTTGACTTTCCTGGAGTTTCACCCAACCAAATTTCTTGATCCAGGTCTCTAAACTTCGGTTTTGATGAAGAGAACAATCCTATGTTGGTCTCACTCAAAAATTACTCTTCTGTAGAAAGCCCTAATTTCCACATCGAAACTGAAAATGCTTGAAATTGAATTCCGCATCGACAGAAAGATGCACCGTTCAATGGAGAGTCATCCTAGCATACTTTTGCTGAAAATATGTGGAGGAAGATCCACAAAATAGGAAGCCCTAGTTCTTGTAGCTGCACAATGTCTTCTTCTCAGGTTAGCTCTGATACCATGTTAGTTTTTCAACATTTAAGCTAGCATTATGTTAGGATCTTTTCACTGAGAGAATAACAAGCACAACAATAACATAAGCACATCACATGAGACAAGAGACACAGAGATTTTTGATAGGGGAAACCATAAATGGAGAAAACCCCTCAACTTCCTCTAAGATAGTATCACCACAAGATGTGAAACCCAAAACAGTAAGATGACCTCCCAACACAACAACAGCCTTCTGTCTTCTGTCAAGCCAAAGTATTTCCTTCTCCAAAGGTGCGCCACACTTGAGAGAGCAAGTGATGTAATTCACAAGTGATAAATAGAGAGACTCTCACTCTCTATTTATATTCTTCCGTTGACTTGAAGTGCACTCAACCATGTAGGCTTAACTTACAATTACTTACCCGAGCCTACACCTTAATTAGTGTATAATAACCCAAGTGCCCCGAAACTGTGGGGACTTACCTAATGAATTGATATGACTTGTTTACATTATTAATCCTCTCGATCGGAACATCGAGGTAAGACAATATGACTCAAATACATAATAGAAACATCCCGGAATAAACATCGGGTTACAATATATAAAATACATATAAGAATACATTCCGAAGTTACATATACATCAACACGTATTGGTTGTATTTAATAAATATTTTACTCTACCAACCCCACAAATCCTTAGGTGCATCCATGAAAATAGGTAACAGTTTTCAATAAAATTTGTAGATGAAAATTTTGTATTTTACATATATTTTAAATTGAAGCCCCAAAACTCATATAAACCTTGTGAATTTCAGTGTGGTAAAAAAGAAAGTTGTAGGGAATAATATCGTCTTGCTAAGTGTATTTTTTTTCAAAAAAAATTAGTGTCATTTAACGTGTCAAATTTACATTTAATTAAATGCTTGTACTTGTAAAAACATGTGAGTTTTGTTTCTGTAATGTAGTCCTACTTTTTTTTTTTGAAAATTATATATTTTATTATTATTTTTTGAAGTTGAGTCATTAATATTTGAATCACATTTTATACAAGTTGTGTTCCTGTAAAACTTTTTCCAACTATTTACATAAATAAAAAACCAAAATATCATTTTGAAGAGGAAAGATCCACAAGGATCCCACATAATTTTATAATTTTTTTGTTGTGTATTTTTTATGATATTGATTTTCTTTGAGCACCTTTGAAACTATGGGAAAAAATTCAATATAAATTTTAAATGAAATTAAATAAAAAAATATAGTATGAAATCTAAAGTGTGGAAACAATATTCTATTGGATAGAGGATTCAATGAGGAATCTATTGGCCTTTACAATGCCACCTAAGCTAAATGAGATGAAGGGATTTCACCCTAAGGAATTTGTAGCTGAAGAAAATCCTATAGCAAGAGGGTTGGAATTTATCAATTTAAGCACTTGATCAAGGGCTATATGGAGAATTTCAAATAGCTTAATTGAGGGTTAAATAAACTCTTGGATGCAATTCAAAAGGTACCTTCATTGACGAGCTCCATAACTCAATCAAGTTATCTTTTTAACCATAAATATCATGTTCTATTGTTTTTTTTTCTTTTTTTGTAAATAAAAGACTATATTACTTCAAAAAACCAGGTACATAACTCTCTTTCAGAGTTCCAAAATCATCGAACAATGCTGAAAATTATCGCATCGACAACATTTCCCTTATGTTCTGGTAGGGATTTTCAAAAAAATAACCTATTTGCTTCAAGACTGTTCTATATTTCTATGGTTAATCTAATGCTGCAGAAAAAACTAAAAAAAAAACACAGTAAAGTACTCTATTGATCATCTTGTCCTCAATCTGGAATTTGGCCACGATCTTCGCTATCGGTGCTGCCCAGGTTGACCCTTTTCCCTTTCTTGATGCTCCCCTACTTTGGGTACGCACTCCATCAAGCTTGGAACTCTGAATCTCTCTCTTGCTGGCATTGCCAGCTTCAATGTTCTGCGAGCTAGGGTGGGGGGTAGAACTTCAGACCCATCTTGGCTGCCATCAGGTTGATCTTGCAATACATTAGGTGACTATCTTGATAATGCTCTTTCCATGTTCGGACCGGTTCTTGGTCCCCCTAGCCTTTTCCTTCTACACTCATTGCTACATGAGCCATGAGGTTTTTCATTACCCAATAAACCATTATCATTATGTCATAGGCTGATGCCCTCGCTGCTGTGATTCTAGGATCCATCACCACTCTTCGACCTCCTCTCGAATTTCCTCTATGGGAATGGTTTTCACCTCTTCCCACATCTCCTTTTCAATGGCTTCTATCTCATCCCAGACCGCCAAAGGAATGTGTTCCCTGAAGAAGGTCGTCGCTACCTTGGCTTGGGCCTGAGCTCTAGTGACCTTGATTCCCATTCCTACCCTCCTTCTATCAACATTTCCTTTCCTTCCTCGCCCCCGAGATCATGATCCCCCCCGGATCTCGTCGTTACTTTCCTCTTTGGAGCCATTCTTTCAACTTGCAGAGGGATTTTGTCATGTTCTGGCGGTCTGGGAAGAACAAAGCTATCTCTAATCACTATTCGGTTGTGATTCCTCTCTGCAAGAGCAATTGCCTTAACATGGCTGCGAGAAGTGTAGGTGGCAATGCCTCGTCTTTCGTTCTGTAATAAAGTAGAGGCATCCATAATTACAAAAACTGGGAGGCGCCTTCCTTCAACCATCCCAACCTTTCTCCTTCTAGTACCTGTACTCCTTCATGTTTCCTACATGATGAGGTTCTTAATTGCTTGAATTGAAGGCTGGATCAAATCCTATCTGTATCTCTTCCCTCAGTAGTTCCCGTACATTATCCTACCGTGATTGATTGTAAGTGAATCATTTCCAATATCTTCTCTATGATTATCGTGGATGGCCTAACACATCTATCATTTCCCTTTGCTTCCACCTACCGTGGTCATGTGTCACCTGTCCTCCTCCTACCTCCTGTCCTGTTGTCGCATAGTATGTGTTTTCCAGGTGTCAACATTGGTACACCTAGTTTTCATTCTCAAATTCTTCCAGTACTCCTACCCTTAGGACCCGACCTCCATCGACCCCTAGGTTGGCCATGTGTTCAGCCACCTTGTTTGCTTCCCTCCTAACATGAATAAAAGTGAGAACAGAATGCATGGCGATGAGAATGGCTAGGGTTTCTAGCTTGCTTAGTACATTCTAGCTGGTAAAGACCTTTTTTGATGATTGACCCGTGGATAGTTTCTTCGCCATCTGTATAACAATTTTGGAATCTCCCTCCATCGTGGTCGGGAACCAGCCTTACCTGGCCGCCAAATTCAATATTTGGATATGACCTTTCAATTCAACTGAGTTGTTAGTGTCTATTCCAATTGTTCCATATAATATTTTCCTGATCTCTCATGTCACGTCCCTGCATACACCCCCATACCCGGTAGCTCCTATGTTTCCCCTCAGAGCTCCGTCGAAGTTAGTTTTAAACAAGCCCGGTGGTTGGGAGGCCAACGATTTGGGCTTGAAGGTTTACAGACCTGGTTTTTTTTGTCTCAATCCCTCCAGGCATCCCTTCCCAATTCCCCATCCTGCCATTATTTGAGCCTCCTCTTTTGTGAGCTCCTTGTCCCTCTCTCCCCATTACTTGCCTCTAATCATTTCTTTAAGGTTGTTGACAAGTTTTTGCCAAAATTCCTCCTCATTGTGTTTTTTATCCCTAAATATTCGGTTATTATGTTCCTTCCATAGATTCCATAGTAGCATCCTCAGGAACATCATCCATAACATGCCCAAAATCAGATTTTTGAAAGGCTTTGTCTTTCCATGCTCGAAGGGTTTGGTCTGGATGGCCCCGAATGCAATCAATTTTGCAGAATATCATCGCTCCCTTATCCCATAGCAAAGATGAGAAGGGACAACCATCCAGGAGATGATCCATGCTTTCCTCCTTTTTGAGGCAAAGTGGGCATTGGGATGGTCCCTGAATCCCCCATTTCCTGATATTTTCCTCTGTCAAAATCCTTCATTTAAATACCAACCAACTAAAAGTGGCCGTCTTTGTCCAAGGGTTTATGTTCCATATCTTTCGCCAGATTTCTTCCCTCTCTGCTCCATTCATAGTTTTGATGTCATAATATTCCTTGATGCTAGAAGTTCCTTTTGAAAGATAACCCCATCTTAGCTTGTCCCCCCCCCCTCCTGCTTGTGAATGAATATTTCCTTGAGAACCTCCATAAGGGCACGAGTATCCTTGTTGTTTATTATTATGTCTCACCTCTACGGCTCTGCCCACTTCCTGTGATCGCTTGACTGAGTCTCGTCCCAATATTGGTACACCTTATATCTTCCTTCTCCAAGGCATCCTCCCTTGATATCCTTCCATCTGGTATCTCCCCCTAGTTTTCGAAATTGATTCCATGAGTCATCCCAAAAATTTTCCATTTTTCCATCTCTGATTTCCCAAAAACTATGGTCTTGAACTAGCTTATTGTTATTATGATCCTTCATCCATATGTGTGACCCCACCTTTTCCTCGTTGAATCTAACCAACCCATAGGTTTGTCTAGCTTGAGCATACTTTACATTCCATAATTTAGCCCATGGTTTTGAGGCTTGGTTACACCATCTCCATCAGATCTTTGCCCCTTGAATTTTGCTCACCACCTCTGGGTCCTTTACACCTAGAACCCCCCTATCCTTTGGTTGAAAAAATTGATCCCATCCTACAAGGGAAAATTTATCCTTTTCCTCTCTCCCTCCCTAGAGAAAAGCTCTCTGAAGGTTGCGAATTTCCTTGATAATAGCCTTAGGTGATGAAAGCATCGAAAAAATATATATCGACATCGCCTGAAGGACTGCTTTTACTAAAATCAAGTGGGATGGAAGGTTCAGAAGCCTTTGCGTCCATCTTGCCAACTTGATCCTTAACCTATTAATCAGATCTTGCCAGGATAACTTCCTAATTGTTCCTTCAACAAGCGAGGGTCCGAGGTATTTAGATGGGAGAGAGCCTTTGGTGAATCCAAGGATCCTTACTATATTCCTTTGGGAAATCTTAGACATATTGAAGAAGATGATCTGATATTTATTCGGGTTAACTTCAATCCCTGAGGCTTTAGCAAAAAATGTTAATTTTTTTTAAAAGGCTCGGGATTCTTTGACTGAAGGGTGCCCCATAAGCATAGTATCATCAACAAACTGCTGGTGGGTTTGATTTTCCATCCCCTCATGGAGATTTAACCCCCTGATTTGTCCGCTATATGCTTGGTCTTGGAAAAGCCGATTAAGCCCTTCATCCATTAAGATGAAGAGGAAGGGAGATAGGGGGTCCCTCTGACGGATTCCCCGTGTTGGATTCAGAATTCTGTTGGGAGACCCATTCAACATAATGGAGTAGAAAGGAGTGGTAACTAGGTTCATTATCCACTCAATCCATTCCCTTCCAAAACCATAGGCCTCTAACATACTTCTCATGTATTTACAACTTAGCTTATCATAAGCTTTAGCTATATCTAATTTTACAAGCATGCCAAATTTTTTGGTTACCTTCAAAGAATGGATTGTTTCATGGACCAAGATAATTCCATCCATAATTTTCCTCCCTTCAATGAACCCAGATCTGGACTGACCAGACTGGGAAGAATTGGCTTTAGTCTATTGGCTATAACTTTTGAAATTATTTTATAAATCACATTGCATAGGGCTATGGTTCTGAACTTTCTCAGGGAATCAACTCCTTCCACTTTTGGGACAACGGCAAAAAGGTAGCATTAAAATCCTTTTAACACTCCCTGGGATCTTCTTGATTCCTCCACTACTTCTCACACTTCCTGTTTAATTAGGTCCCAAAAGTAGTGGAAGAAGTTGGTTATGAAGCCAACCGGTCCTAGTGCTTTCCCAAGATCCATCTGGTTCATTGCCTCTTCTACCTCCTGAAGATCAATGGGCTTGGTCAACATTTCATTATGTTTTTGGGTAACGACTTTAGGCACAAGCCTAGTTATCCTTTCAATATCTTGTTGTCGATTTGCTTGGTTTTCAGTCACGATTCCGTTGAAATGATAGATTAGTTCCTCATCTATCTCCCCCCTTGGTTTCTACCTAGACCCCATTGGTATTTTTTAATTTGTGAATCTTCGACCTTTGGTGATTTTGGACTACCATGTTGTGGAAGAATTTGGTGTTCCTTTCCTCTTCATGAAGCCACTTGTTTCTCAATTTTTGTTCCAACAAATCTCCTCATGTATTTCCTGGAATTCGAGTTGAGTGAGGAGATCCTTCTCCTGTTGTCTGAGTTCTTCTCCCCATCCTTACTCCATTCCATTTTTTTGAATGTATTCAAGGCTTGCACTCAAACCTTTCTTGTCCTAGAATATATTCCCAAAGTCTTCTTTGTTTCATGTGCGTATCCTGGCTTTTAGAGCCTTCAACTTCTGCTAGAATTGGTACATCCTGTCCCCATGAGAGGTTACAATTCCTACCACCATTTCTGTACCAACTACTTGAAGTATTTGTGTTCGAGCCATAATTGTTCAAATCTGAAAGGTTCCTGATTGGGTCTCCTAACCAATCCCAATGTAAGATTATAGGCCAGTGGTCCGATCCTGTTGCTGGTAGGACATTGGCATTTATTTCTTCTGTCCCTATGGCTATATCCTCTAAGATCATAAATATGTCTTTTTAAGATGCCACATGGTATGTACCTCCTCGCCTGTTACTCCACGTGTACCATTCACTTCTAGTCTCTATATCTACTAGTTGACCTTGTTCCAAAAATTCTTTAAAAACTTCCTAGAATATGTCCTTATCCCTCCTCCCCCCCTTCTTTTCTCCCAAGAAGGTTATCAGATTAAAGTCCCCTCCCATTATCCATGTGCCTTCTTCTGTTGGTTCTCTATCCAACTTAAGAAATCTATAAACGTTGGTTTCTGGGGATAGGCACGTGGGCCATATACATTCACAATGGTTACTTTTACCCCATTTTCCAGAATGTCAAAGCTAGCCATTATCACAAAGTGATTTTCCCTCCAATCTGCCAGACATATGGAATCAGGTTTCCATAGAATCACCAAGCCCCCTACCATCCCTATGGCATCCATCACCATTACCTTGCCTCCTTTCCAGATCCTCTGCCCTAACTTCTTCGTTATTTCTGACTCACATTTTGTCTCTTGTAAAAAAAGGACATCTAATTTTTCCTTTTTTAACTTCCTTGCCATATTCTTGATTTTCTTAGGATGGTTACATCCCCTTATGTTCCAGGAGATTATCTTCATTGGATTACTTTATTTATTTCAGAGAAGGTTGCTACTATCGTCAAATATTGGCCTGATTATATGAGCTTGACCCTATTTATGCTATTATTTGTTTGTTTGTCTTCCTCCCTCATTCCATATCATCCTATGGTTGCTTCCTTTTGCTTCCTTTCCGAGGATCCGTTTCTATCCCTAGTTGTTTTCGGGCATTAATCTTTATGATCGCTTCTTTGAGGAGTTCCAGTTTCCTTCTAGACACATACCCCTTCCCCTTTTTCTCACATTCCTTCTCAATTTCATCTAGATCTATCTCCCCTAGTTCCATATCCTCAACACCGTCTTCCTCCATGGATTCGATCTATTCCTCTTGTTCTCTCTCCTTTCCTTCCTCCCTTAGTTCTCCTTCCTTTGGTCTTTCCTGAAATTTTTTCTTAATCCCCTTCTCCTCTTCTTCATCTTCTCTTACCTCCAATACCTTGAAAGGGTTGTTATTGTTCTTCCCTCCCCCTTGTCACTCCTTATTTTGCTTCTACTGTGATCTTGATTTATTCTTGTTTCTACTTCGAACTTGGACAAAGCCTTCTTTGTCCTTTGCTCCCCCCTTAGGGAGGTCATCCGAGGAGGGTTGCTAGTCTGTTTTAGCGAAATTGTGACTAAAGTGACCATAGTCATAGAACTTCCTACATATGAACGAAATTTGCTCGTAATATATTTTCTGCACCGATTCCTCCTCTTCCTAGTTCAGGATAATAGCTTCCATTATTTATTTTGATAGATCCATATAGACACATATGCTGGCGAAGGCGGTATATCTCTGCTGTTTTGTCTGTTCTTCTACCTTTATGAATTCCCCAATCATGTTGCTGATGTCTTGCAGAATTTCTAGATTCCAGTACTCACATGGGAGGGAAAACAACCAGATCCATACTGGGGCTACCCTCATATCCTCTTTCTCTGGATTAAACCTTTCTTTCTAGGGTTTGAGGTAAAGCCATGCCGAAGAAAAGAAGTACTGTCCCCCTTCTAGGATTCTGTCACAGTTCTCTTAGTTAAAAAATATTATAGTGAAGAAACCCTTAGAGCCAAGTTGAAGATCATAGTTCCCTTTGGGGTTCTCGTTACTCTTGATCCATCTAACTAGATCCCTCTCTCTTGTCCATATCCCGACAAATTTTCCAATCAGTGCTTTCTCCTTCCATAATTCTACATTTGAGTCTTACTTTGTTTGATCGAATCTGAATAGCCGATATTGTTTAGTCTTTTGGGAGACATCCCCCTTGATCCATGTTCATTCGCAAGCTCTTCTCTCCCTCGCTTGCTCCCCGATATCAGCTTGCCCTCCGCCATATCCATTCACTCGATGCNCTCCCCGATATCAGCTTGCCCTCCGCCATATCCATTCACTCGATGCCTGGGTGTTTTCATCCCTCTGCAGTTGAAATAGGGGGGGGGGGGGTACGCCTCCCTCCCTGTGTTGTCCTCCAAAAACACCACTCCTTCCTTTCTCGCTTCGACACTGTCCCTGTCCCTGCTCGTCAGTTCTCTTCGCATCCGCCAAACCCATGCTTAATTGAACCCTAGCTCATCGCCATGGGCCAATCACTCTTTATAAATTGCACTTCCTCGCCCAACAATGTTGACATGGTTTTCACTCCAAGTTGTGTTTTCAATCTCGTGTTATATTTTTATGGTTGTTTACTTATTTTTTTATATTTTTTCTATCTATTAGGGAATTTTTGTTAAAAAAATAACTTGATTTTTTTTCTAACAATTAGAGATTTTTTGTTAGAAAGATAGTTCAATCGAGCTATATTTATAACCAAAAATCCCTAATCGTTAGAAAAAAATATAAAAAATAGAAGCAAACAACAGTAACAATAGAATACTAGATTTGCATGGAAACCCTATTGTGCAGATAAAACCATGGGGGACAATGACAGTTTTGTTCTTTTATTATTGTCCGACAAAAATCTTACCATGTTTTCTTCTCTTGTGATACAATGCCAAGGGTCATTCCCCTTTTATATAATACATATGAAAGCTCCAAAAGGAACTCAAATACACTAGAAGGTTTTATAAATTTTCGCTTGGGGGCTATGCACCCATGCGCGTGGTGGATACAAATGTGCAATGGGATAGTCGTGTACCACTATACCAAAAAAATCAGAAATCTAGATATTGACTTCACCTCCTAACACTAATACAAATATTTTACAAACATAAAAATAAAAACAGATGCTAGGGCAAATTCTCAATATTTTATTATTTTGCATGGTGAAGGTTATGCACGTACTACTATGGGGGAGTTAGTTGGAGCCACACATTCCATTTGGAAGGTTCATTTCTTTTTGTAAGTTACCAGATCATATTAATAAACATAAGATAATATACAATAAAACTGAAACAATAAGCCTCCCATTATGATAAAACAACTCCTTGCATAGTCATATAGGCCTCTCCTGAGGAGAAAACAACCTTTTGTCAAGATGTTTCTGTCATTTTTCTTATAGTGTTCATAATAAAGAAAAAATATAATCCCAGGAGCTAACAAGAGTATAACAACTAACCAACAAAAAACAACTTCCATTCCTAAATCAGAAGAAAAGAAAATTAACGAAAAGAGGTTACTTGATAGCCAGCACTGGTGCTTGATCGTAGATCAGATGGCTTGGTCATAGTCTTTACCTTGGTAGCGTTTTCATGGTCCGGTGCATTGGTGCTGGTGTCAGTGGAAAATTTCGAGCAGGTGCCACGCTTGGTGCAGGTGTTGGTGCAAGCCTCGGCGTTCTGAACAACTTTCTCCCCAACAACTTCCGTTTCCGGTTTAACCTTGACAGTCGTCTTCGAAGAAACAACCTCATTGTCCTAATTTTTATCAATCTCAAAGATACCTTGAATGGTACCATCTAAAGCAAGGCTCATGAGAAGTGGTGAGGGAATATGGAAATCCATGGCCACCTCCCCACACCAGTCAAGAATGGTATGAATTTTGTCCTTGAGCTCAAGTAGGCGTACTTGGTGCTCTTCCTCGACCTCACTAAGGTCATTTCACAAAAGGAATTCGTTTGTGATTTCGTCGAGCTGCCCTGGAATACCTGTCTCCAAACCATCGTGAACAGGGTCTACAGTTTCCCCTCCATGCCTTCCTCTACGACTAGGGTGAACCATGATTCTAGCAAGTTTCTTCACGATCGTCTCAGCGTTGATGATTGTCCAATGCAAACAATGCGCAACATAGGTTTCACACCCGGTAAGGCCGAGCATCCGAAAAACTAGAGGAATGTTTCTATGGGTGAGAATCATGGGAGATAAAACCTAGAGTCATGGTCGAGGAGGAGTTAAGTGTCACGCGAGCAGGATTTCCCCCTCCATCGTCTGGAATGCTCTGCTCATAAATGCAGTGGGTTGGTGGCAACTGCGTCGCCATCACCCTTGGAGCCTCATTCTGACACGTACGCCCACCCATACCATCATCTTTAACGTCGTGTCTTATGCCATCTAGCACCCCATCGAGGGCCATTTGGAAGGTTCATTACATAAGTTTTCAAAATCAATTAATGGTATTTGCAAATAATTTTCCCTTCCAAGATTTGGTTTTACTTTCCCATTAAAAGTTTTTTCCACACACACACACACATATATATATTTCGCGTGGTTCACAACCTCGACAATTGTTGTCGGGGCTCTCTACATCCACAATAATAATTCTAGGGGGCCAGCCGAAGGGGCCTCACCATATCATCTCTAGTTTTGGAAGCCTAACCTCGAAGGACTTAGAGAATTCGATTCATGAGAATTGAACCTCCGACCTCAATATAAACGGTCTTTGGACTTGGATCTCCAACCAACTAAGCTATATATATATATGTATGTATGTATGTATGCATGTATATATATATATATATATATATATATATATATGTATATATATATATACGTACGTATATATATATATATATATATATATATATATATGTATATATATATATACGTACGTATATATATGTATATATATCTATACGTATATATATACATACATATATATACATACATACATACATACATACATACATACATATATATATCCTAATGAAAATTACTACTCATATCCCAATAGTCTAGCGTAGTATATAAAGCCAAAAAAATCTCAAAGTAGAGTTGTCTTTTTATACTATTACATAAGAAAGCATGTGGCTTGATAAAAAACCAAAATAAGCTTCGACTTCTATCTTCAAATCAACACTTAGACACCCTTTCATATCACCTATGAAGTCATTTCAAATATCCAAAGTAAAATCTATGTGACCCCTCCTTGAACTCCTTGAGGTATAAAAGACGATATTCTTGTTTAGATAATAAATCTTCTATAGCATTCAACTCTCTATATAGATATAGTCTTAAGTTCCATAGTTAATGCTTGGAGAGTTATATTATGTATGGCCCAATCATCTCTCATCTTGTTCACCACCAACATAGAGTCTCAAATGATCTACAAATGAGTAAGGTTCTTATACTTGGCCAGCTGTATAAGTTCTACTAGTGCTAAAATTTCAAAGTAGTTGTTTGTGCCATGACCCACAAAGGCACGAAAATGTATAGATTTGTTCATGCAAAGACAATACACCCCAATTCTATATATGCGTTCATCTCCCTAGTAGGATCCATAAAAAAATCCCTATGGATGGGATCTATCCAAAACTATTTCACCAATATGTCTTATATTTGAGAGTTTCCCCTTTGTTTTATAATCTTGAGCAATGGAACAAATCTAAAAGGAAACTTGGAAGGTTTGCATTGTATTGTCCTCAAATAAATTTAAATTAAAGGCAAGTCAAATGCCTGAGAAAGTAAGGAAAGGAATTACAACAAGGAGATCTTTGGTTCTTGTTTTTCAAAATAATGTTTGTTTCTCTCTTCAGTGGAATCCCCTCTCCACACATGGTTAACTCCAACTCAATGACTTATTTCTTTCTAGACTTGAAATGAGAAAAGGGCCCATGGAAAAACAAGTATAGAAAATCTCATACTCATTTTTGCATAAATAACAAATACTAGGTCCATGTTTATTCTTCCTTTGTAGGATATCCCAAGTAGGTAGCCTATTTTTTAGAGATATCCAAATAAATTTGGTTGTCTTCTTAGCTACTCTCACCATCCATGTATGTTTTCACCATCAACATTCTCTCTTTGTAGGAGGCATTACGACTCCATGGCCTAATTTAGCTGAGTAAGTCCCACATGTCTTATTTCTATTCCATATTAGTTCATTTGGTTACTAGTTTAGTTTTATTTTTCCATACCTCAACTCTAATATGTAGTTATTCTAACTTCGACAAGTGCACCTACTAACCTAGTTGGATTTCATCCATGCAACCTTTTTTCCAAATATTCATTTAATCATCATCAACTATTTGATTTAGTATGACAGTGCCAAGTGTTGGGTATATGTTATTTTCTTCGCATGTGCGTGTGGAGGAAGGTGCGCCTAACAATCCCTGTCAGCACCTTCATTGAAATAAGCTGGTAGGTTGTTTCCAAGATGAGCGCACGAGCCAAAATTTTTGGGTTATTTTTGGCTATTTTGGGGAATTTTCTAAAAATATGTCATTTAATCTCAGTTAAGGGATTGGAGTCTATTTTCTAAATAGGGTTAATGGATTGGGATATTAGATGCTGCTGAATACCTCTATTTTGTATTGTGAGGGATTCATATTGATAATTAGAAAAAACAAGGTGTGGCTCCAAGGTTTGTTGGTTTTCCCGGTTAAGGGTTTCTAGGGTAAATCTCTGTGTTTGTGTGAATGATGTGGTGCAATCTTTGTTTTGATTAGAATAATATGTATGAGTTATTTCTATGCACAGGTTTAAAACTTACTCCAAGTCCTTGTAAATAATTAATCAAAACATCATAAAGTAAGATAGAATTACCATAGCCCGTGATGGTTTGTGTGTGATTCATAAGAAACTTTATCCCCGCTAAACATGAATACATCTCCTTGAGTTTATCCAAACCTAAACCCTTGGATAATCCATTATCACATGCAAAGTCCAGTTTTTGGACATGAAGTCATAATTCCCTCTCCCCTTCCAATTAGAGAATCGATAACACCACTTGTAACCTTCCTCTTATATTCCTTCAACAATTCCCGGCCATCACTGGAATCCTTCTTCAATTCCCCATCACTTCTAGTGTAAGAGTACTCGCCTGAGCCTTTCCTCTCTTAATAAGATAGTGGAGTGAAGAGAAAGAAATCGCCTGACCACTCTCTCAATTAAATAGTCAGGTGAGGAGAAAGAGCTCACTTGACCATCGAGAGGGCGAGGAACTTTTTTAGGCTCAACTACGACGGTTCTATAGAGGGTAAAATATTATTTCTGCTAAGCGAATTGCGATAGTAAAACAACATAGTTTTGTCATAAAATTCAAACCTTGAAGAAAGGAACCAATACATATCCAATCAACATAAATAAGAATAAATAACCTTATATTGAAATGTTATCAATTTCCAAATAACCAGAAGTATTAAAAGGAAAATGCTTTTAAAAAACAAGACACAAGATACGATGTTTTATCATCATTTTATTTTAATAGTCATTGTATTATTTAATGAACTAACCAAGGATGAAATCAATATGAAAAACCACGCGACAATACTAGTATACTGGAAGGACATTTAGATTTCATCCCCAAATCACAGAAGTTGTCACCACATAGTATGAGGTTCAAGCCTCATTCACTATGGGATTAACATAAGGGCCTAAGGGATTTGGCCTACCATCCTTAGTCTTCAAATTTTTGACAACACCCTTAGCAAGTGTAGGCCAAATTTCTTTGATATCCAAAATAACTATTGCATTACTATCAAAATTATTAGTAGGAGTACTATCGATATTGTTGTCCACATAACCTTCACCAGGAAGACCCCTCCAATATAGCAGTACCGACAAAGATCATTTTTGAATAAGAAGTGGATGACCCTCCATTTGCTTGTTGAATTTGTTTGATTGATCTTAAAAATTTGAACATGTATTTTCCCCAATTTTCCTCAAAACACTGTTTGAATCCACTAGAGGGTCCAAAGCTCCAATGTATTGGAATAGGTCTCCCTCAATCCATTTACCCTTTTGTGCACCAACCTCTAAAAAATTATCTATGGATATGTAATTACATTAGATTTCTCAGAGGTAAGGGGAGAGGTTTTCTTCTTCCATAATTTTCTAATAAAAGTTCAATAGCATTCTACAACAATTTGACCATTCTACAACATTAAATCCATTGAAAATAAAAAAAATAAAAAAATTACTCAATAATCTTATTTTTATTTCCCAAGGGGATGTTTAATGGTATTCCCAACACAAGGCGTCTTTGATGAGTGGTTAGTGGTCTACGAAAGTTATATTTTATTAGCAAGTCATCGCCAAGAGATAAATTGTGTATTCCATGCAAAGCAATAAATCTAGATGCTTTCATTTTCATAAATAATTCCTTATCATTGGAGTTCTCCTCAAATGAACAATTTGCATTTAATAATGAGCAGCTACAACTATTTATGAACCTTGCAATGTTCCCATGAATGCGTCGATGCCCATCGATATATACTAGTTTCTTCTTGTTAAATGTTTTAGAATTATAACCATTCATGCACATACTATACATGGAAATGTTACATTTGTATGTAATAATATTCAAGTAATCGGATCAACGATATAGAGGACTGCAAAATGACATCGGTGTTCCTAACTGTTTGGGAGAAACAAATACATGTGAAAGGATAAACAAGACAATATTCACAACATATATTTTAGACTTGGCCTTATCATATAATTATTAACACAAAAGGATATTGCAGTCGCAACATGGGGCATAGGTAGAGAAGCCGACCAAGTGCCATACAAAGCATGGTTGTAATAGGTTTGGTATTCATTTTGCGGATGGACATGGAGAGAGACATAATTGCTACCCTTGTACAATTGAATTGACCTTGGTGTGTACTTGGAAATTATTGCTCCTAGATCATACAAATTTTTAGATCCCCTAATAGAGATGTTTTGAGTGGTATTGATATCATACTTTAGCTTACTAAAACTCTCGGCTGACTCAACGAAAAGGAGATGAGTTGGTCAATTTAGTATGAAACGTTTTTTTTGGATTCCAACTTTTCAAAAAATGAGCATATGGAAGTGTTCCTACATAAATTTTCTATAACACCTAATGGATTTTTAATTGCAGTGGGAGGTATTTGACCATCAACATTGGGTAGCCAATCATTAATATAATGGGAAAGTGTGAGACATCGAGAGTTCTCCTTAAACCCTTTTCATTTTTTTTTTAACAGAGACGGTTAAAATTTATTTAAAAACTGGCAAATAGGCTGCCAGGGCTCTTACAATGCAAATACTTTCCACTTAAACTGATCTTCATCTCCAAATTCTCACAACTATCCTTAAAAACCAACCCAGAACTCAAATCATAGTTTAAAAGCGTGGGTCTGTCTACAACGTCTCGGTCCTCTCCTTTAACGCTTCTCTTCTTCCAACACCTGTAGGTTCGAGTGACTAGAGGCATGCAAGAACAATAATTCAAAAGACTCCTTCTATAAACAGGAACCAGTCAGTAAACCACGATCCTATATAGCTGAAAAACCTGGCTGAGATTCGAATCTCTGAGATGCACATTCTGACTGTTAGACAAAATCTTACTCCTTCAAGGGCTGAAAACGTGCTCACGAGGAGAGACCAGCCTGGAATACTTAGCGTTAGGGGATCAAATGATAAGAGTTATCTCCATTTACTAATAACTGACTCTTCCTTAGAAGAGTGCCACTATTAGCCTCTACATCTGCAAAGCTGTTAAGGTTCCTTAGAACATGATATACCTTGTAATTCTTGAATTGCATCAGCAGGTGAAGGACCTTCCTGTGAATTTGGGAGAGCTTAATATCTGTTGGGGCCTTCTTCGTGTTAACAGCATTGACAACCAGTCTGGAGTCACCCAAGACAGTCAGCTTCTGGATTTTTAGCTTCCCAGCTTGAGTAAGGCCTTGCCACAGAGCCAGATATTCAGCGTGATTGTTGGAGGTGTATCCTAGGCCCCAAGCATAGGCCAGGTGAGCTTTGCTCGAGGGCTAAAAAAGGATTCCTCCTCCTCCAGCTTGACCAGGATTCCCTTTCGAGGCCCCGTCGAAGAAGAGGCACCATTCATCGAGGGCTGATATCCACTTAATGAATTCCTGTTCATCCAACCTGATTTCCCAGTTTGTCTTTTGAGGAGATTTGAAAGCTTCAATGCTTTGCTGGGTCGGATTGAACTCCTTAAGCCAACTCTCTTCTTCAGGAGGGAGGGTATTCAAGTTCCTGATAGAGGGCTTAGTACTTAAGGCTTCTGAAAGCATAGCCTTAGCTTTGATAGCCACCTGAGAAGGAATCCTACCTTCCTCCTTGAAAATTCTGTTGTTCCTCTCCAGCCAGATCTTCCAACACAAGAATTTTGGGGGCCACATCTAGACGAGATTGAGGAGAGAGTTTTTGTTCAGATTAAAGGGAGATAGGGATTTCCAGCTGCCCATTATCTCCTTTACAAAGTTTGGCAGACTTAAAAAGGCGAAACCTAAGAGAAACCTCCAAGCTTATTTAGTAAAGTCACATGTAATGAAAAGATGCTCCATGGTTTCTTCAACCCTGTTACACAGAGGGCAATGGGAGGGCCCTTCCCAGCCTTTCCTCTTTAAGGTTTTGCTGGTCAGAATGCTATTGTGGAGCAAGGTCCATATGAATATGTCTACTTTGGGGATTGAGGGAAAGTTCCAGAGAGCTTTCCACAGACCAGGATTGATAGGGACCCAAGGCTGCTCCAATATGGTAGAGTATCCAGCAGCAGCAGTATATTTCCCCGAACCTGAACCCCATCCTCGCTTATATTTGGATCTGGCACTGATGGGGGACTTCCCTTGAAGGAAATCCAGCAGAGCTGAAACTTCCTCCTCAAGCTCGCCTGGATAGTCTCCTCGGTTCTATCATTTCTAGGATTCATCGCTATTCCATGAGGAGATATCCCACAGTGTGCTGCAGTTTTTAGAATGAAGCCAAGCTTTGATGTTTGTTTCCCAGTTCGGATGACTCCTTGAGTGGTTGATCCCCAAGGATGGAATCCTCCCATATTTTGATTTTTGCCCCATTTTCGGGAATCCACGTGAGCTTAGCTATGAAATGAGGAAGGGCCCTTTTGCAGAGGGAGAAGACCGGGGATCCTTTCTGCACTTTTTTAGGCTTCTCGAGACATCTCTCCTTGCCTCCTGTGAAGTATTTTTTCCGAATAATATGCTTGGTCCACGTTCTTTTCCCAGTGATCATATTCCATAGAATTTTGCCACCCATGGCTAGGTTTTGGGTAGCCACATCTCTAATTTGGAGACCCCCCTCCATCTTAGGCTTCGTGACCTTGTCCCAGCTCACAAGGTGAAGTTTCTTTTCACAGTTTCGACCACCTTCCCAGAGGAAGTGCCGCAACAACTCATCAATTTTGTTTGTTATTGTTTTTGGGGCTAAAAAAACAGAGCATTGATAGATCGAAAGACTAGTAAGGACAGAGTTCATCAGAATGACTTTACCTGCTTTATTGAGCCAATTTGCCCCCCACGCATGGATCTTATTTTTTAGCTTGTCCAGAAGTGGCAACCAATGGGCTACTCTTGGAGAAGTTTTAAAGATTGGGATGCCCAGGTATGTAAAGTTGTCCCAGATAGTAACACCTCCCATTCCTAGGATCCGAGATAACTCCAACATTTCGTGGGGAGAGCAGTTCCAGCCATAGATCTTACTTTTTCGAAAGTTTATTTCACTTCCCGGAGCTGTCCCTGTAGTAGTCAAGCTCTGTTTTAAAGTTTCTTGCTGTTGTAAGGTTGGCAGCTCCCAACAAAAGGGTGTCATCAGCGAACTGGGCGTGATTTACCTCCTTGACCTTGGGGACAATTCTGATGCCTGAGAGAGATCTGTTTTGGAGACATCTGTTCAACTGGAAACTTAGAATGGAGGCTTGAATGACGTAGAGCACCGGGGAGAGGGGACAGCCTTGTCTTAATCCTCTTGAGGCCTGGAAGAAATTGGCAGGGTGACCATTCACCAAAGGAGCGATCCAAGGGGCTGATATACATGCTTTGACCCACTCTATGAATTTCTAATTGAACCCAAAATTTCTCATGGCTGCCAGAAGGAAATCATGCCTGACTCTGTCAAATGCATTTGCTAGATCCAACTTTACCACCATACCTTTCTCTTTTTTCTTGCAGTTGGTATGAATGGCTTCTTGGACTAAGATAATGTTGTCCATAATCTGTCTTCCTCTCACGAACCCACCTTGATTTTCCAGAATTAACTTAGGCAGGATTCTTTTGAGTCAGCTGGCCATAATTTTGGTTATTATTTTGTATCCCATATTGCATAGGGATATGGGCCTGAATCTATTGAAGTTCTTGGACCCTTTTTATTTTGGAATAAGGGACAATAAAGAAGAATTGGTGCTGCCCCCCAACTTGGTACAGGTCTGAGACTTCTTGATCATCCTGTACAGGTCGTTTTTTATAATGTCCCAGCAAGAAATATAGAACCGGGCAGTAAAACCATCCGGCCCAGGTGCTTTGTCCGGGTTCATTCTTAAGAGAACTTTCTTGATTTCTCGTATACTGACAGGCCTGTTCAACATCCGATTGTCATCTTCATTGATCCGACTTGGAATTTCTGACAGAGGATATAAATTTGGATCCGCTTGCTCCAGGTCTAGGGCTGTGTAGAGATTTTAAAAAAAGAGATGCCCAGCCTCTTTAATGCCGCTAATGTCTTTTATAACTTGGTCTTGCGCCTGGATTTCATTTATGGAGTTGAAATTTTTCCTAGCTTGGGCTTGCTTGTGAAAGAACGAAGTGTTTTTATCTCCAGCATGAAGCCACAACGCCCTTGATTTGACTCTCCAGTAGGATTCCTAATCTCTGCATGCTTTGTGGTACTTCCTTTGCAACTCAGCTTCCCTGTTGAGCAAGGCGAGAGTAACTGGAGATTCTTCCAAGACCAATTGATGCCGTTCCAACTCTTTCTGGATTCTTTTCCTTTCGTTCGGAGGAGAGCTTAGCTTTTTAGCCCAATCTTTCAGATTAGCTTTAAGTCTTCTGAGCTTTCCTTCCCAAACGTAAAATGGGGAGCCATAGATCGGACCGTTCCAGGAATTGGTCACAATGTTGAGAAAGCCTTCCTGAGTTACCCAAATTGGGCTAAACCGAAAAGGAATAGGGCCTAAATTTTCCCCTGGCGATATGGAGAGCGAGATTGGTTTGTGATCCGATGTATAGTGCGGGAGAATCTTGGAGGTCGCCATCAGTCCCAGTGTAAGGAAGGAGGACTGAATAAGGAACCGGTCTAGGCGGGCATCAATGTGACCAGGTCCTGTTCTTTTGTTGGACCAGATATACTTTCCTCTGTCAGGAATTATATCTTCAAGTTTCCAATCCAGCATCAGGTCTTCCACCCACTCTCTTGCAGGATCTCGGATGATTGAACCTCCTTTTTTTCCGGCCAGAGTGAGGGTTACATTTAGATCTCTAGCCACTACTAAATTTTCAGGATTATGCTGGTTGAGATAGAATTTTAAGGAATCCCAGCACTCTTTTTTCTCAGTGTATGAGACCGGCACATACAAGTTGAAAATGCTTACTAGATGGCCGGATTCTTTATGGAGCATTTTTGTAAATATCCAATGGGTGGTTCTTCCTTCTTCTACTAGGTCGAGCTTTGCGGAGTCCCAAAAAGTTGCTAAGCCCCCGAAAGCTCCTCTTGTGGTCACAACCCTGCCTGGGCCTTTCTTCCAGAATGTGTTACTTACTCGAAAGAGGGCCTCCTCCTCCATTTTCGTCTCCTGGATAAGGAGGACTTCAGGATTCATTACTCTTACTAAGTCCCTTATCACTTCTTCTTTTAGGGTGCTGCCTAGTCCTCTGTAGTTCCAGGAGACGTATTGCATTATTTACCTGGGTGAGGGGGGTGGCCCCCTTTCGGGGTCTTTCCAAGCTTCATCCCCGATCTGGTATTCATCATTTCTGGAATTGTGTGCTGTGAGCCTTGAACCACATCCTTATAGGACTGCTCTTCCCTTCTCTTCTTTTTTGGCTTGCGTCCACGCTTTGGCTGATCTGGAGTACCTGATGGACTGCTTGCTTCAGTATCTCCTTCCTTTGAGGATTCGACTCCTATTTCTGATCCCAAGCTTATGTGTTCCTTTAACGGACTGGAGGCAACTAGGAAAGGGATTGGATTAGTTGAGGCTTGATGCGCCCTAGTTTCTTCAACTTCAGGGGCGTTAGTGGGGTTATGAGCTGCATAAGAATCTTCCTGGGTAATAGTCTTGGAGCTGCCTTCCTTTGGGGGTTCCTGGACCGATTTTTCCTTGCTTTTGACGTTGTTAGTGATTTTCCCTTTCTTTACTCTCTGCCATCCTTCAACATCTTCTTTACTGGCGGCCATTTTGGGACAGTGTCTTTGAAAGTGGCCATGCTCTTGGCAATTCCTGCACTTGAAGGGCAGGTGCTCATAGTCCAGCTTCTGGTAATGAGTCCAAGATCCCACGGTTAGTTTTACTGCCTCAGGAAGGCCGGCTTCGAGATCAACTTCAACACAAATTCTGGCACAGGTGTGTTGTCCCTTATTATCAGCTTTGTCAATGAAACGTCCGACTCCGTTCCCTATTCTTTTCAAGGATTCGAAGTCCCAGCAATGCACAGGAAGGTTAGGGAGTCTAACCCACACCGACACTTCTTTGGGAAGATTGATCGAGGGGTCAAAATCTGGAGACCATTTATTTAGGTATAAACCCTTCGTCCCCATGAAATAGGGGCCATTTCTAAATATTAGGTTACGGTCCTCTTCTGGGATGAATTCGAAAATAAAGAACCCTCTCCCAACCGGGTAACAGGTAATTCCATGTTTCAGGTTGGGCTTCCAATTTCTTTGTATCCAGTCATCTGTAGTCTTGATTGAGGGTCATAGGCCCATAAACTGACCCACGAGGCCTCGCTTAGCCAACGCCAGAGCTATCTTCATTGGATTTTCTTCAGGCAGGGCGATTTCAGGGATTTCTTCCAGCTTCTTGATGAATTTCGGAACCTCTGGAAGGGAGGTCTTCTTACCTTTGCTATTGATGAGCCTCCAGAACGCATCCTCATCCGAACTCGAAGGGGGGGGGGCGACCTCCCCTCCCCCAGGCGCCGCCATGTCCTATCTCGCTCGCTCGTAGCAGATCCCAGCCCTAGTGCGCGTGCCCAGCTCGCAAATTATGTAATCTTTATTAAACCCTTTTCATTTTGAACAATGACATGTTGATGACATTTTTTGTCATCAACTGAATCTAGCTGTCAAAGTGTTGCCAGGCTTCCCCTATGATTTGAAACAATCTAGCATGTGCTCGTCTTTCTCGACAATTGTTTGCACGCACGCGTGTGATCCTAGCCTAAGTCTATAGTTAGCTTAAGGAAGGCTTGGGGTTTCCATCGTTAAATAGTTTTAAGATCCCTAATAAATTGAATGTTTAATAATTAAAGGCTATGATTTATTATTCAATGTTACACATAATAATATGTTGATGACAGTTTCATATATTACATGAGTAATATACTTTAGAAAACCATTCTATAAAGTTGATATGAAATCTTCAAATTTATTTAGCTGTTAACAAATTGTCTTTTGCTTTAACTCCCCCTTCCTATTTACCTTCCATATTCAGCACCTTCATCGTTCTTTTTTTTAACATTATAAAAGATTCATATTCCTATCTCCATGACCTTTGTACACATCACACCACTCTTTATGTTCTTACCTTTTTAAATGAAACATTTCTTACCATAAGCCTTCATAACTTTGAACATACTCATACTCTTACCTTTTTTAATGTCCTTTCAGGGTAATATTAAAATATTCATAAAAAAGTGGATCTCATTTAACCTTTGCCTCAGTTTAATATATGGATACATTTGTACATTATCACGTCACTCACCAGTCATATACATATCCCTATGTTACAAGCCCTCAATCGGTACATTGGTTCGCAGGTTTGAATGTGCACTTCACATCGGGAGATGTGAAAAAATCAGCATATATACAAACAATGAAGACCTTGACTACTAACCGGCCGCTAATGTGAGATTATCATTATATTTAAATGCAATAAAAAAATCGCTTGTTGAATCTAAAGCATTAAGTAGCCAAGCAAAGGACTGAAGATTTGAATACGGTCACATACAAATATGTTATGTTTTATAATTGCTTGCAACTCATGTTGGAATTTATTTTGTGCCTCAAGGATTACAAGATTTGAGCAAAAGTTTACTTTTGCAAGTGATAGAGAAAGTCTTAGACAAGATGTTTTTCATATCAAGAGAGTTAGTTATTGGTTGAGGCACATTTTTGTGGGTATTATGGCTTGGATTATTATTACAATAGATTTAGGTTAGTTTATTTGTGAAAAGAAAGTCATTATTTTTGTTTATTTGGGTTGTTTTTTAAGAGATGTTGTCGATTGGTGAAGAAAGATCCAATTTAGATCGAGAGGAAAAGATTACTCTCACAGTTGATTCAAACAAAGCCATTACTTTTATTTAAACAAAAAGATGGAGCTGAAAAGTCTTAATTTTGTTGCCAAGTTTCTCTATTCAACCTGATGCAAATTCTAGGTTTTATTTAGTTGTTAGTAGCTCGCATATCAGTTTTAGATATAGCGAGTCTATTATTAGGCGATGGATATCAATTTGCAACTCATTTAATGCTATCGCAGAGCTATTGTGAATCCTTAGGCGCTAAATATCACTTTTAACAATATTTTCATTTTTTTATTACATATTTTTAAAATTTTGTTTAATTGTATTTCTCTTAAATAAACTAAATAAAAAAAAATAAAAAATAAATTAAAGAAAACAATAAAGAAAAAGTGTGATATTGTGTCTATTTCATTTAAGTATTATCATCAAGTGCACATATGGTAGATTGTTCCTTGCACACCCCTACGTCTCGCCTTAGCCGCGCTAGAGGTTGAAGTGTTGTTGCATCGACATTCTATCTTGCCATCAACACCACATACTACCGGGGTTTCATAAAAGAGATCTAGATAACGTTGAAGTACCATCAACCCATGATGGTGTTTGAAAGATGGCATGTTACAATTGACAAGGTAAAGTGGCTCTCCATTCCCCCCTACTAGTTGTTTGTGGATCTTGCTCTTGATAAGAGATTGCAACGTTTTTCAATGGTAGAATATCTTCTGCATCTAAACTCGATCTCAACTCAAGATCTTGCAAAATTCAATGCATACTTATTCACATGCACATGTAGAAATAAAATAATTTGATTAGATAATCAAAATATACATAAAATCAAAACTTATTACAAATGGCAAGGGTGAACTTGATAAACTATCAACAATATGAAATGAGCTAGAATATTAAGAATTGGTCATTTTATATTATATTTTTTTCTTCCCACATTTGATCTAAATCAACAATCAATACAACTTAAAATAAAGTTTGAGAAACATTTAACAACTTAACTTCAAATAGGCTTTTGAAACAATATTTTTAAGCATATGGTGCAAGATCTAAATCAACAATCAATACATATCTACATTCTTAAGATAAAGTTTGAGAAACATCTAACAACTTAACTTCAAATAGGCTTTTGAAACAATATTTTTAAGCATATGGTGCAAGTTTAAACAACGTTGGTATACTATTGAGTATTGTAATTTATGTCTTTGTATTCTCAATTTTTTTTTGGATGTAGGTAACATTTTAAATTCAAATAGACATCAAAAGAGATTCACTTTAGATATTAACACATTGATTTTTTTTTAAAGTGCACTGGAAACACACACCAGCACTCTTGTATCTGTATAATGTACTGATAAAATTTAATAATATTTTAAAAAATCAACAATTTTGTGGTGGTTTGTATACTTGTGCATTATTCACTTGTGCATATATACGCAATGTGCAGTGGTGCACATTAATGTACAAAGTGCACCAATTCAACCAAAGACATTTCTAGCTTGAAATTATTTAGCCAATCAGCATGAAGTTTTCTTTTGCATTTTTTAAAATAATTTACACTACATAAGAATAGTGACTAACTTGTTTCAAACACTCTTTTTCATATTTGTTGAATGTTGCACATGGAGTGATAATGAGTGAAGAGAATGTTGTGCTAAAAAGATAAAAATTATGATGAATTATCCTTTAGGTAATTTGGAGTGGTGCTGCAAGTTAATGAAATGGGGAAAAGCTTTTATAAAACTATGAGGGATATAGTGGAAAAGGTGTATAGACGTAGTTTCCACTTATATTGCAAAATCAATCTAGTGGCTCCAAAAATCGAGTTATACATAAACTATAGCAAGCATTTCCTGAGCAATGGCCAATTAGACCTGTTAGACTTGCAATAAAAAAACATACAATAACAAAAACAAATTATTTAAAAAGTATTATCCTAAACATGCTTTTCTATAATATGCATATATGGTTGAACATGTGTTGTACTATTTGTAGGTTCCCACACAAAGGAAGGTCTGGTGGGACTAATTATCCCCCCCAACTGAGGGGAATGGGGAGACAATTAGCAACCTATTAGGGATTTGGGAGTAGACCCCCCCCCCCCCGACGAAATAAAGGGATATAGTTTTTGGTCCATTTTGAGTTATTTTTTGCCCATGGTTTTACTGCACATTATAAATTGATTCCATTAATTATTGTTAAATCATAGTTGTGAACACCTTTAATTTAATCTCATCCTTTAATGGGGTTGTAATCTAGTCTAGGTTAATGGATTAGCATTTTGAATTGTATAACATTGCATTGTAAACAAAAAACATAATACAATGAGACAAAAACTAGAGAAATTGTGAGGAATGCTAGTTTTCCTAATTTTGGGTTTCTAGGATAAATATTTGTGTAATCAGGCTACCAAGGAGGAGGTTATAGAGGAGGAAGGAATAATAGGAGGACTTAGCCCCTAGGTGTTCCAAATGTGATGAGGTAGGTCACGTATCCTTGTGTTTGTGGTTTTGTTTGGTATTGTTTTTCTCACATGTGTTTATTATAACTCTTCATATACTACCTCAAAAAAATAGCCAATTAATATTTCGTCTATTTTTTTTATGTTGTGGTTCACAACCCCCCCAGCGGGGTTGTTACATCCACAAGAAGAAATCACAGGGGGTCTACCCGAAGGGGTCGCACCTTGTTCGCTCTGATTAAGGAGCTAACCCGATGGGGACATCAAGTGAGTCACTTATATAGCAATGTATAGCCACCCATGGATATGACCCAGAGACCTTCTGCTCACAACTTACAACACTCAACCACTTGCGCTAGCCCACCCGGATATTTAATATTTTGTCTATACTTACTTTCAAATCAATTTAAAAAATTGTGCTTTTCATTTTTTAGGAAGATTATATGAAAATTCCAAAGGACGAACGAGGTGATATTTGAAATATGCTGGTAGGGATGTCCAAACAATTGTACAAGGAGATGGTCAAAGAAATAAACATAAGTGCATTAAAGAATGAGCCATCTCAACAACAACATGCATCAAACATATGTGATCATTGATTTTTTTTTCTTTTATGTACATTTAATTCAATTAGCGGGATGAAACACTAATTTTCATTTGTTTTGTTGTAGAAAAGAAAGGAAAATGGAACCCATTCAACACATAAGACAGGGGGACACATAAGATAATGGTTGATAACAATGTTTGTGTGTATAACATGTGTTTCCATTACTTAAGATTTCATATTTATTGTGATCTTTATATTTTAATTAATTTGCACTCGTCCTTGGATGCGTTCTAGCATGTCCTAACATACAAAGAAGGGTCATCCAAAAGGTTAATTAACATTGGATTAAGTAAGGATTGTGAGTATATGTTGTAATATAAAAATTTAATTTTGCATTTTGTAACTATCTATGTTGTTTTAATTCTCTCATTTTAGCATTAATGGGAAAATAAGAAACATTTATATTAATTATATCAATGCTTTGCCATAGTGCATAAAACTTGTAGGAAATAAAGTATGGAGTGGAGCCAAAATAAGAGTTCATAAGAGATGGCATGAGGAATGCCTTTGAAATAATGTGTATTGTTTA